>JAOTRA010000037.1:12837640-12849220 GCA_026260255.1 Pseudolaguvia tuberculata | reverse complement strand
TGTGTGTGTGTGTGTGTGTGTGTGTGTGTGTGTGTGTGTGTGTGTGTGTGTGTGTGTGTGTGTGTGTGTGTTTTGCAGCAGTCTTACCCAGTTCCTGGTCTGACTGATGAGGACTTTAACATCCCTCCCATCACCCCTCCGTCTCTATCTCACCTGGTTGATAGTGAGTCCGGATCATACCACTCGCTGTGCCCCCCGATTACTCACACACTGCATCCCTTCAGCATGCAGGTGATGGACCTGCCCAACATGACCACCTCTAACTTATCAGGACAGGACAGGAACCTCCTTGGAAACACCTCGCTGTCAGTGGTATGTCTCAGAAATGTATCTAATCTAGATTATAATAATAATAATTAATCTAATGACTCGTTAATTACACACACTTACACTTTATATACTTTTAATTATTTCTGTTCTAAGCCAAATGGGATGGGTTTCCTGTTGAGTCTGGTTCCTCTTTTTTCCTTACCACCGGCTAATCAGAATAATCTCTCGCTCTGTACAGCTGCTTTCAGATAATATCAACTGTAAAAAGCACCAAACAAATGAAATGAATTAAATTTAATTTAAATGAACCTATACATACAGAGAGAGAGAGAGAGAGAGAGAGAGAGAGAGACACACAAAGAAAGGGAGAGAGAGACACACAGACAGATAAATGGAAACTAATGAAATAAAGAAAATAAGGAACAAATTTCCACTAAAATAGTGAATAAATAAATAAACGTGTAAGCAAATTATAATATAATAAATTAAAGTAAAATCGAAGTATTGTTTGGTACATAATAAGAATTAAGAAGTATTTGATTAAAGAATAAGCAGTGAAATAGACAGGGCACATACGCTTTTGACTTTCAGTGTGCTTTTAATAATGAAATGTCATTGCGTGTGTGTGCGCGTTAAATTAAGAAGATAAAACGCAGAAGATTTGTGCGTGTGCGTGCGCTCCTGATGTCAGGCAGATGTTGATGTGTGGTGTGAGGGATATGTGAGTTCCAGCTGTTTCAGTTTGGCTGGTTGGAGTCTGAAGTCCCGCCACACTTTACTGTGTGATTCATAACCACAGAGTCGCTTTAATTTCTCCAGAACACACACACACACACACACTAAACATTAAAATCTTCTACGTTATTGTTTTAACAATAAACTCTCTCACTTTCTCCTGCTGTCTCTCTGTTCCTGTGTCCTTTTCTGTTAGCTCTTCTATCTCCTTCTGTATCTTTCTCTGGCTCACTCTGGATGGATGGATGTGGGGATGGATGTGTTGTTGTAATTTAGTGCTTGTACCCCATAATCACTGATAGTAACGTTAAAACCTGTTATTCTCTAATTAGAATTTCTATAATGGTCTAATTAAAATATCTAAGGTATTTTATTTTAATATTTACATTTTTCACTGTTAAAATCTGGCTTTACTTTGGTAAAATTGGTTATTTTTTAACTCACTGTGTAGTGTGTGACCTGGAATGTGGCTGTGTAATGGTGTTTAATGAGCCTGTATAAATCAATGATTATAATCATCATTTCTATATACTTTAAAAGCCTGTGTTTGAAAGAGAAATGCATGCCAATAACTCCTCTTTCTTTTCTTTTCTTTTTTCATTTTATTTTTTACAAGCCTGAGAGATTTTTCTGATACACAAAAGCCATTTGTTCTTTTCACCTTAATGTTCTCTGTGCTCTGAGAACATCCATCCATTTAGAGGAACGATGAATTACGGTTGCTAGGCAACGGGACGGAGAGATTGTAGTTGCGGTGGAGAATAGAAGAGCGAGCTGATGGAATTAATTTTTTGCTCAGCGTTCGTATATTAGAGCTGCCCAATGCAGAGAGACTCGACTGTCTGCTTTCATACACTAGATTCTTACTGCCTTCATCTGTTTTAGCACTTTATTATTATTTAACTCTGATTTCACATAAAACATGCAGACATTTAGTTTAATTTAAATATATATTAAATACAAGTCAAGTCTGAATTTAGTAGAAGGGTGTTTTAGATTGAGGGGCATGTCTAAAATCATGTCTAAAATGTCTGAATTAGTGAGGTGAATGACGACTGATTTTTACCAATGCTTATGCTGTTAATCATGTCATTAGATTTAATAGATAGTTTTAAAAAAGGGAGAATTTAAAGGAGTTTATTACCAACACTGTTATGGTGGGGGAGAATTTAATTGCACAACAAAATTTATAGTGACTAGAAACATAGGAACCTCATCCACACTCAGCTTCACTTCTGTCCAAATGAAGTGGTTGACCAAATGAACGAAAAAGAAAGGGAGAGGTTCCACAGATGTGGTTCAGATGTTTAGTGGCAGCTTTTATTTTTTAGAAAAATGTTTTTGGAGCAGTTTGTTTTTGTGGGCTGCATCTCATAGATTGTTCATCAAAATTTTGGTTGATAAACACGTATCTTTTTATGGACATGAAGGGGGGAGGCTGTGAGTTAGTGGTTGTATGAATACAAAAACTGTATGTAAGGAATTCTGTATTAGGGGTTCTTTTGTGTATTTCTGTATTTAAATGTATAGAACAGGGAGCCTTTAGAGCACTTGTGTATGACCTCATCACATGACCTCGATTCTCTTTTACAGCTTTTGTGCTGTGGAGATTAATGTAGCACTAACTTAATAAATACCATCACGACCTTGCTCTCTCACGCGCGCGCACACACACACACACACACACACACACACACACACACACACACACACACACACACACACCTTTAATTAAATCCCCATCATAATATATATTTTTATACTTAAGTGGCTAATTTTGTGTTTTTATATTTACTGCCTTTTTTTCTTTATGTATAAATGTATATATTTGTTTATAGATTACTTTTCTCCATGAGTTACTCTGTTATCTGTTTTTAATGACAATTCAGTAAAACAGATTTGTTAAATGGACTAATACATTTCACTTTTAAAGAATACTGAATTTGTCAAACTAGGAAATTGTATTGTATTTGGATTAAATAATATACTGTTAAAAGTTTATAAGTAAAAAAATAACTATAAAGAAATCTGAAAAAATCTGACATTAAAATCAAACAATTTTAAAGATTAAATTTTTTAGAGAAAATATTAGCTAAATTTTAACATCCTATAAAAATGTTTTTAAACACTTAAATTATAGATATCGACTCGAAAACAGAATTATAGATATTCTGTGTAAATCTCTGTGTAAATATATAGAACATTTATACAGGAAGTGATGAAGCTCAGTGAGTGTATTATTACCTACTGTAATTATTTATAAGGATTCATTAGATGTAGAAATAATTTAAGGCTATTTAATGTCATTGTTATTATAAGGATTAAATTATTATTATTATTTTGTCTAGTAGCTGTGAGAATTGTTTCGATAGGTTGGGTTCTGAGGACCTTGTCATTTGACCAACTTGTCACCCCGGAATATTTTTCTACTGTTGGAATCAGAAGCTGTCATTTAGAAAGTGCCCACATGCAATGAATTTCCCGTTAACTTTTACGCTAATTACCAACAACATTCCGGATCTTACGCTCTGTTTAAAGAAGCCTGATATCAAGCAATAAACAAATTAATTTCCATTAGATGAAATGTCTTTTTTTTTTTTTTTTTGGTACTTTTCTTAAGAACTGTAGGAGAGAATAAAAAATAAAACAAAAAAATTACAGATTTTAAACCAAAATTCAGAAACTCACTGCCGAATACAAATGTTCAAATAATCTATTTACACAACAAAACAAAATAATTTTTTGTAAAGATAATATATAATAAAACGTTATAGCAAGATGAAGCAAGAAAACCAAATTAATTTCCACATATGATTATTAGACAAAAATGTATCAGTTGCTTTCATTTCTACGGAAACACGAGTGAGGTGAGTGAGTCACTGAATCTGAATGATTTGAGTAAAGTTTCCTGTATGTTCCATCTCATTTAATTTCTATTCATTAATCTCCCGTCGTGTTGGCCTGAGATGGACTGGCAACCCGGCAGTGTTATATAAACAGCTTTATGCTTAAGGATTTCTTACAATTGTGATGAGATTAATGGGGTTTGGAAAGATTTACTTTTGTGGTTCCAAATACACACATACACACATACATACATACACCTTTGTGGTTTCGGATTACTCAAGTCATTTACTAATAAAGCTTGTAGATGAAGTGCGTTATATATGATTAGGCTGAAGGGGTGTGTGGGTGTCACCTGTTCAGTTCACCTGTTGGGGCATTGTGGGAAAACAATAGCAGGTGTGTGTATGGAAGGGTGAGTTTCAGCTCACCTGCTGCTGTTGGTGTCAGGTGACAATTGATTTTCCCTGAAGTCACACTGCTACGGAAGACCACACCTGCAAGTCAAAGGTCAGAGTCAGCATTTAGTTTTGTGTGTTTAAGCTCTGTGTGTATTTTTACTCCTGCAGATGCAGCAGATGGTGAACTCAGACTCTCGATTCAGCAGCCGCCATCACGGCGATGCTCTCCGACCCAGAGTGCAATCAGGAATGCTACCCCCTGGCAACCAATCACAGCTCAGTTCTCAGACAGGTATAAGCGGTAACAGTGGGAGTAACAATGGCACTCACGGATCACCATCTCCTCCAGACAGTAAGTCTGCCACGCCCTCTCCATCCAGCTCAACCCATGAGGATGAAACAGACGAGTCTCTGAGGGTCAGAATCACACACACGAAAACTGTACATACACATACAACATTACCATCCATGCAAAGTACCAGTGTAACCATACACACACAGATACACACACATGCCTCATACATAACTGTAGACACACACCTGTGAAAATGTAACAATATCCATACACACGCCTATGACAAACACACACACACCACAGTGCAGATATATGTGTACACACACAAACACACTTGTACAAAAAATGTACACATGGAATTGAAATGAAAGACTTTTATACATTTTTTAGGGTGGTGCGGAGAAAAGAGCCGCTACAGATGTGGGGAAGAAACCCAAAACTCCCAAGAAGAAGAAGAAGAAAGACCCGAATGAGCCTCAGAAACCCGTCTCAGCATACGCTCTGTTCTTCAGAGACACACAGGCTGCCATTAAGGGCCAGAACCCCAACGCCACCTTCGGAGAAGTGTCCAAAATAGTGGCCTCTATGTGGGATGGACTGGGGGAGGAGCAGAAACAGGTTCTCCATCTAATTATCTCTCTTTAAATCAATAAATCACTTATCCCGATTTCATAAACCTCTGTCTCTTAAACCTTAAACCAATCACCTCTGTCTCTTAAACCTTAAACCAATCACCTCTGTCTCTTAAACCCTAAACCAATCACCTGTCTCTTAAACCCTAAACCAATCACCTCTGTCTCTTAAACCCTAAACCAATCACCTCTATAACTTATATAATTAATAGAAAATAAATGTTTACTAATTAAGGTTTAACCCTATAAATTTCTGTAAATTTAATGTAATGATTAAATCAATAAATATAAAATATTTCATACACTTGATAAAATTTTAGCCCATTTTTATTTTTTACGATTGTTTCTTTTTACTGATGTATAATATGCAGACTGTACAATACCATCGGGACGTCCCCATAACATTTTACCACAAAGGGAGAAAACATTCACGGTTTCAAACACTGAAGTTATATAAGTTTCTCACTGTGTGTGTGTTCGTGTTCCTTTACATCTGTATTCGTATCACCGTGACGCTGTTTATGAAGGGTGTTTGATGTGTGTCTATGATGACAAGGGCAATAAACACTATAGCAGGCTGCTGTGCAAATAATTACACACACACACACACACACACACACACACACACACTGATGGAGGTGCTAAAAATAGAAATAATAAAATCCAAACACACCTGAAATGAAGAGCTTTACTTAATGTTAAAAACAAAACCTCAGAACCCCAGTGTTTCAGTGTTCTGTTCCGCAGATACTGTGTGATACCTCCACCCGTGTGGTGGTGCAGTCTTCAGTTTATCTTCTTGCACACATTTATCTGTAAAATTAAAAACTTTTATAGGTTACTAAATGTTAAGCGGTAGAAAATCACTCCTTCAGACTGATGTTGAATTGTCAGTAGTGGGTTTTTTTTTTTTATCTACCACTCAAACATAGCAGGAGTCTCAAAGGCAGGAGGGTGAACAGGATGGGGTTTGATAATATCAATGAACATGAAACATCTGGAATAAATCACAGCTTTGGAGATTTTTCACAGCGCTTTATAAACTGTTTTGATGGTTCGGTTCCTGATGGGTTCTCCGTGTTTGTGTTCCTCTCAGATGTATAAGAAGAAGACAGAGACAGCAAAGAAAGAGTATTTGAAGCAGTTGGCGGCTTATAGAGCCTCACTGGTCTCACAGGTAAGCGGTTATAAGCTTCCTGATGCCAATCGATTATCGTTCTTTCATTGTTCTAAGTTCAGTCATGGAGCTGTTATGTTCTTGCAGAGTTACAGTGAGCCCAGTGACATCAAGGTCTCCCAGGCGTCGCAGATGCTCGGTCCTAAACCTACATCATTTCAGTCTCATCCAGGGCTCTACATGTCTCCTTCCTACCCCCAGCAGCCCCATCTGCCCGCTATGCAGCCCGGATTGACCCGTGGCAGCACTGTTCGACCCAGCACAAACATGAACATGAACAACATGGCTGTTACAACGCCATCTCCACTACAGATCACCCCATCGCTACACCAGCACATCAACCTGCAACAGCAAATGGGCAGCCATGCAATGCCACTGCACTCACCATCTATGGCTCAGGTGACCACACACATATACACACAAACACAGGTATGTGTAACACTCCAGTTGGGTCCTCCCCAAACCTACAGTCATCCAGTTACATCTCAACTCTCATCACTCATCAGTGTGTTTCTGCTCATCGTCAACCATGTTTCTTCGGCAATCTCAAGTTTTTGTCAGATTTCCACTTTGTTGAAAATCTCATTCCATGGCTATTAATGCACATTGATAAATCTAGCTTTTATTATCCTCATATGTTTGTGCTCTCACGTTTTGAAAAACACGTGATTTTTTTTTTTTCATTGTCAACCCAAAATTAGTTATTTATATTTAAAAGATGTGAATTTGAAATCGATTGGGCTGTGTGTAGAGCAGCTGATTCCCCACTCATATTTCCTTATTTATTCTTCAATGAGAGAAGCAACAAGTTAATACACATTGATGTGTGTGTTATATGAGTGCACATATTTCTATTACACACACACACACAAAAAAAGAGAGATAGATGAGGATGTCAGTAGAGAGATATCAGAAAAAATCTCCTGCAGCACCTTGCGTATATTCTTTTTCTTTCTCCTTTTTCACACGAATACACACACACACACACACACAGAGATAGCGACAACAACTACATTAAGACTGTGTGTGTATGTGTGTGTATAAAAGCTGAGATAGAGGTAAAGAAACATTAAGTGTTGGAATACATACAATTGAAGAAAATAACGGATGTAAAAAATACATTTCAATAATAAAGAATAACAAATGCATATATAGAGCAGATAGACAGACTTCTATAGTGGATATACAGGTTTATAGAGCTGATATGCGTGTACAGGAGTTTAGAGTGATTATACTGGTTTTTAAAGTAGGTCTACTGGTCTATAGAGCAGTTGTATTGGTTTATAGAGTAGGTCTACAGGTTTATAGAGCAGTTTTATTGGTTTATTGAGCAGTTGTATGGGTTTATAGAATAGGTCTACATGCTTATAGAGCGGTTGTATTGGTTTATAGAGCAGTTGTATTGGTTTATAGGCTAGGTCTACAGGCTTATAGCGCAGTTGTATTGGTTTATAGAGCAATTGTATTGGTTTATAGAGTAGGTTTACAGGCTTATAGCGCAGTTGTATTGGTTTATAGAGTAGGTCTACAGGCTTATAGAGCGGTTGTGTTGGTTTATAGAGCAGTTGTATTGGTTTATAGGGTAGGTCTACAGGCTTATAGAGCAGTTGTGTTGGTTTATAGAGTAGGTCTACAGGCTTATAGAGCGGTTGTATTGGTTTATAGAGTAGGTCTACAGGCTTATAGAGCGGTTGTATTGGTTTATAGAGCAGTTGTATTGGTTTATAGGCTAGGTCTACAGGCTTATAGAGCGGTTGTATTGGTTTATAGAGCAGTTGTATTGGTTTATATAGTAGGTCTACAGACTTATAGAGCGGTTATATTGGTTTATATAGTAGGTCTACAGACTTATAGAGCGGTTGTATTGGTTTATAGAGCAGTTGTATTGGTTTATAGGGTAGGTCTACAGGCTTATAGAGCAGTTGTATTGGTTTATAGAGTAGGTCTTCAGGCTTATAGAGCAGTTGTATTGGTTTATAGAGTAGGTCTACAGGCTTATAGAGCAGTTGTATTTGTTTAAAAAGCAGGTCTACAGGCTTATAGAGCGGTTGTATTGGTTTATAGAGCGGTTGTATTGGTTTATATAGTAGGTCTACAGACTTATAGAGCGGTTGTATTGGTTTATAGAGCAGTTGTATTGGTTTATAGAGTAGGTCTACAGACTTATAGAGCGGTTGTATTGGTTTATAGAGCAGTTGTATTGGTTTATAGGGCAGGTCTACAGGCTTATAGGGCAGTTGTATTGGATTATAGAGTAGGTCTACAGGTTTATAGAGCAGTTGTGTTGGTTTATAGAGTAGGTTTACAGGCTTAGAGTGGTTGTGTTGGTTTATAGAGTAGGTCTCTACAGGTTTATAGAGCGGGTATATTGGTTTATAGTGCAGTTGTATTGGTTTATAGAGTAGGTTTACAGGCTTATAGAGCAGTTATATTGGTTTATAGAGTAGAACTGAGTGTTATGGAGGTTAGCTGATGAAAGTGTGTATGGACTGTTGTAGACGTGTTAAATGTAGTGTATAGTGACTGAACTCTTTTCAGTGAACCCTGTGAAAGGCATTCTGAGAAATATTTTTATATATTTCCATTTAAAACCGTTTCCCATGAAAGGAAGAACAGAAGAAGAGGTAAAACCTTCTTATTTAAATACGAAAGCCTTTAGAAAGTGTTTTGTGTTTCGTTTATCGTCTGGGGGATTCTGGGAAAGATTTAACAGAGCAACTACAACTTCTTTATTCTACTTATTTTTTTTCTTTTGAGTCTCAGCAGATTGTTTAACTAATACAACAATAACACTGAGAGGAGTGAGGACAATTGTTGTAAAGATTTGGAACAAGATAATAATTATAAATAATAAAAAGAACTTAAGAATTGTCGTTTGTGTTTAGCGCTTAATAGCAGCAGAGCTTTTTAAGTTTAGCAATACTCCACCTTTACATTTTTGCATATTTGCGGAACGCAAACAAAAAAGAAAGGACAGCGGTTCAACTTTTTCAGGCATGAAAGAGGAGTGGAAGGAGAGCACAGGGTGGAGGGTGAAGTGACACAAAAGGGCAGATGGAGTCTTTGTGTCAGACGGAGGCAGAAGAATTTGAGGAACAGTGCATGAATAGGTAGAATCTCTGGTGGGGGAGGGGCAGAAGAGGGGGGGGGGTTGCAGCCACCTGCTGTCATGCTCTTTCAGGCAGATTCTCTTGTGTAGTTGGAGATTAGCTTTTTCCTTTCACACACACACACACACACACACACACTCGTTCTCAGGAACAGAGAGAAAAGTCTAGGCATTTAAATGTCCAATCCACACTTTTACCCAGCATGCACTTCGACACCGATTTACTGCTTCTCTAAACCCATTAGTCCGTTACTAAATGCATGGAACATCTTACTGGTAAAAATAAGTAGGTGAAGGAAACAACCTGATATTTAAGCTTGAAAACCAGGTTTCACAGTCGCCTTGATGTTACCATTTAACTACATCAACAATAATATCACCTGTCCACCTGTTCTCGTTCTCTCTCTCTCTCTCTCTCTCTCTCTCTCTCACTCACAGGGTTTTCCTTTCCAGGCTGAGTATCAGAGTTTGATCAATGTGACACCATCTCTGGATTATCGCTCTGGCTGCAGGAGCTCACCGTCTCAGGGGCTCGACTGGACAACTGACTACAGCACTAATAGGTCTGTCATACACACACACACGCACTTAACCAGAACAGCTTGTTTTTACATGAACAAAAAAATCCTACAACTGTTACACACCGTTACACACACACACACACACACACACACATGGTTAAATAGACGGCGAACAGTTGGACAGATATACATACACAGACATAGACAATGTGGACAGAAATGTGGTTGGACAGACAGACTATTACTATAACAGTAGTAAGAAGAAATATTTCATTCACATTTAAAATTTTGTCAGTTTCTCTGAATTGTGTGTGTGTGTGTGTGTGTGTGCTTCACAGTGCCTTGCAGAGGGATAAAGCTCTATATCTGACCTGATTGAGACCCGTCTGAAGACCTCCTTTTGGAACCAAGAGTTCACACCCCTGATATGGACAGATACAAATTTCCTCCCCCTCCCCCCCCCCCACACACACACAAACACACTTTATTCACATGTACGAATGTTGCTCTTTCATCTTTACTCGCTCTAACAGAAATGTTTTCTTATTAATTCCAGTAACAGAGTCACACCAGTTAAACTGTGAATCTATCAGACAGAAAACACACACCGCTCTGTCCGTCACTAAAGAAAACACACACTGCTCCCTCTGTCACTAAAGAAAACACACACCGCTTTGTCAGTCACTAAAGAAAAATCACCTCGGAGCGATACACAACTCGTGCTATTATTATTATTATTATTATTACTATCATAATTATCTTAAACTATAAATTAGACGTTAATAATGCAATCAAGTGTCAAGTCTGTGAATGTCACACACTGAAGGATTAACCTGCCAAACTAATAAACATCATTAAAACATTATTTTAATACAGGAACATTTATAAGTATAAATTTGATCACAGCACATAAATATCTATAACCATAAAGCAGATAAAGTTCAGAGCAGGTTCGACAGGATGCAGGTTCCAGACAGATAATCACTAATATGAAAAATTTGAAGAACCTTTGAAGTTCTTCAGTTCTCAAAAAAAAAAAAAAAAAGAACGAGGGACTCTAATATCCTCAGCAACCATTGACCTTCTCATCAGTAGTCCAACCACAGAACTGCTACAGCCACCGGTGGAGCACTGGTGGTCTTTATTACTGTAATGTTTGCGGTAGAGTTTTAGAAGCGTTTCTAAACGTTGCACAAAATAGTAAGTGTAAAAGTTGATTGGTTTTGTTGTGCTGTGATCATAATCTTCATTCAGGGGTTTAATAGAACAGGATGAAGATCAGCATCATAGTTTGTCAGTGGTTCCCTTTTTTTTCTGCTGGGCTGCAGAATTACATCCCCTTCACAAAGACTCATCCAGACGGATGTGAGTGACATAATTCATAAATGGAAAGTAAAACAAATTGAGTGTGTGACAACCTGCAAAAAAAACACTTCAGGGTTTTTCGGTTATTTACACAGACGGTGCGGAACGTGAGTACAGTGTTCAGACCGAGCGGAACGTGAGTACAGTGTTCAGTCCGAGCGGAACGTGAGTACAGTGTTCAGACCGAACGGAACGTGAGTACAGTGTTCAGACCAGGCGGAACGTGAGTAC
>JAOTRA010000037.1:12816558-12827170 GCA_026260255.1 Pseudolaguvia tuberculata | reverse complement strand
TGTGTGTGTGTGTGTGTGTGTGTGTGTGTGTGTGTGTGTGTGTGTGTGTGTGTGTGTGTGTGTGTGTGTGTTCTGTATCGTATCTTCAGTGAAGGTATCTGATAAATCCAAGGAAAGTCTCTGTTGTTTCAGTTAATCTAAAACTCGTTAATGGTTTTGTCCTTCAATTATCAGAGACATTTTCTGATAAATACAATGTGTGTGTGTGTGTGTGTGTGTGTGTTTTCCAAGTTTCTTGTCATTCGACTTTTACTTTCCTGAAGATAACTAACTTCCACCACTTCCAGACCACTAACACTGACCACCGCTAACACTGACCTGGTAATCCTGACCACCGCTAACACTGACCACCGCTAACACTGACCACCGCTAACACTGACCTGGTAATCCTGACCACCGCTAACACTGACCCCTGGTAACACTGACCACCGCTAACCCTGACCATCGCTAACACTGACCTGGTAACACTGACCACCGCTAACAATGACCTGCAGCCTTTAATATGTACATTAGACTGATTTAATTATCTTTAATGTTTTTGTGATGTAATTCAATAAATATTGATTCGGAACTGCTGCAGATGTTAGTGGTACAGTTCTGGTGGTAGTGTAAAGATTTGGAGTATTAACACAGACATGCGACATGAACATGCGCTCTCTGCACCGAGAGTCTCTTTGCTTGGGGGTCGAACACAGGACCTTATTGCTGTGAGGCAACTGTGCCACCCTAAACCATAACAGAAGGTTTGAAATGCGCTCTCGGAACAGAGATTTGGTAGTTGTGTGAAACGGAAGGTCTTTGGCTGGAAAGAGAACCTACAGGAACCTTTCGGACCCCTGGCGTAGAACCCGACGTCCTCCCACAGACATGGATTAATGACTTTTTCTAGTAAGCCACTTCTTTCTGTGTGAAGCTTTCTGTCATGAGCAGCCGGATCACTTATCCACCTGTGAGACAGATGTTCCAATGAAAGCGTGTGAACTTTGTCCCTCAACACCTGATAAAAAGACAAGAAGGACATAAAGACACAGCAAGGACATGACTCGGCCTTGAAACATGACCAAGATATCAGATCGCTGTCAGGTCTATAATCTGTTCATAAGCGCATTGATAACCACTTTACTGCCATGATGAATAAAATGAACGTAACCAATCAATGGAGACGAGCTGAAACATCTGGTTCATCAGAGCAAACTGAGGGAGTCTTACAGCTGTTGCAGAACCTGAACGACATTAAACAGCTGATTTAATGTTGGAGCTGAAAATAATATAAAATCACGTTATTTCCAGAATTTAAACTAAACCCCTGTCAGTCATTCTATAGACACAAAAAGCAGACAATGAGGGGTAACTATGGACAATCAATTATCTTATACATATAACGTACCACCATCCTGCAGGTTTGTCCTCCACAACATCTGGAGGATACTACCATTCCTATCCAGTTAGGCAGCTCAGTTGTTTGTGCAGTCTCTTGTTATTTCTAAACTGTAACTCGCTTCTAGCAGATCTTCCTCCGAGTGCCATCCGGCCCACTGCAGATGATTCAGAATGCAGCTGCGCATGTCATTTAACTTAGCAGTTTTCACTCACCACTGCTGAGTGCCCTCCACTTCCAGAAGATTAAAAACACTGATGCTTGCATACAAAGCCAAGAACACCACTGCACCACCTTACCACATTTACATCATGTAGCAGACGCTTATCCAGACATTATAATTATTTTTTTTGTACAACTGAGCAATTGGGGCTAAGGGCCTTGCTCAGCGGCCCACAGTGGTTGCTTGTCCGAGCTGGGAAGCAAACCACAGTATTTCTGGTATCAGACCAATGCTAAGCTACCCCTAAGCTACCACTTTCCCATCAATTTCCCCCAAACACTCATAATTCCTAGAATAGTACCATGTTCCCTCAGATCTACCAGCACTGCTCAACAGGTTCCACCATCTCCTTGGACTCAAGGCCGCTTCAAGTCAGTTTCTCTGTTCTGGCACCGAGAACAGTGGAGTCACAGGCTTAGACTTTAAAAATTCATGTCTATAATGTTCTTCAGCAGATTTTGGAGTTTATTACTGTGTGTTTCTGATGGGATGTGGTATCAGTATTGAAATGTTCTATGATATACCTTTAAGCACTGTTTGTACTCTGGACAAGAACATCTGCTAACAGCTGGAACTATAACAATGAAACAGTTTTGCTTGAAACAGAGTGAAAGGATGGTGTTGTAGTATGTTTGGACGAACAGCAGGGGGCATCATGTACACGTTATCATCTCCAAAGAACCTTTAATCGTTCAGAAAACCAAATAAAGGGAGGGGTAGTGAGGGAGACAATAAGAGAGACCGTGAGAGAGTGAAGAGAGAGACAGTGAGACAGACTGCAGGAGGCACGGTGAGAGTGAAGACAGAGACAGGTAGAGAGAGTCAGTTACAGAGAGAGGGAAAGAGAGAGAGACAGGGAGCCAGAGACACAGCTAGAGACAGAGAGAGAGACAGAGAGAGAGAGAGAGAGAGAGAGAGAAAGATACAGCTTGGTGCTGTTCAAAAGTTCCACCATTTTGACATCCACACCCGTTAATATGACTCAAACACCTCCTGCCATACACTTCAGGACCAGGACAACACAAGGCCTGATGGAGTGCTAAAGGTCATGAATCATAACATACACAACATTTCTCTGTACCTATGAAAATAATATCTGATACCAATAGTTACTTAAGCCTGAAGTTATTATTACATTAATACATCATATTAATGATATATATTTCTCTAATCTATGATTAACCTCAGTTGGAATGGAATGCTCTGATTTCTCACCCGTTGTTGTCAAGAGATCTGCCACACCCTTGACTCTGATTGGCTGACCTGAACCTGACAAATCAGATTAATGAAGTCAGCCAATCAGAGGAAATAGTGTTTACAATGGTTAGAAAATACAACAAAGACTGTTTCATATGGAACAGGACACAATTTAATGCGATTTAAGGGTGAGTCGCACGCACGCACGCACGCACGCACGCACGCACGCACGCACGCACGCACGCACGCACGCACGCACGCACACACACACACACAGAGAAATCGAGGACTTGGGTTATTGATGTTGGTATGTGAGAGTCGCATGATCAGACAGATGGGATTAGACATACACAGTTAACACTTCAGTGTGGGGGGGGGGCTCTGATATGAAACACTCTGCGCAATGAGGGCACAATATTTGAAATAAAAGCTCTGAGGTTTTGCTGATGTGTTGCTCTGACAGAAAATCTCCCGTGATATGATTGGATCAGAACCAGGATCCTGGGTAACAAGGCGGCGTGCTGTTACAGGGGTTCGAGTTCCTCAGACAGATTACATTGGATACCTTCGCCACTGGAGAATCCTTTTATACAATAGACACACACACACGTCACAGGGAGCTACGTTTTACTATGGGGACATGGTAGATCATTGGTTAAGGTGTGAACTGCTGATTAGAAGGTCATGGGTTCAATCTCTAACACCACCATGATGAGCAAGGCCCCTAAGCCGCAATCGCTTTTGGTAGTTCACTAGTTAAGGCTTCAGACTGCGGTGATGGGTCAGCCACCCATGCCAGTAACATGAGCAAGGCCCCCAAGATTCAACCGCTTGTGGTAGTCTGCTGGCGGTTTAGTGGCATTTAAGAACATTCCATCGGACATGTAAGGGTGCCAATAATTTTGGAGCTGCACCACCATAAGCAGACATTCTTATCATGTCTTCACTCAGTTGTTTGACATGTTAACCGTTGTAGGTTGGGGACCCTGTTTAAGTGCTCAGCAAAGGTGGTGGGCTGGTGTCACTGGGGATGAACCAATGACCTTCTGATCAGCAGTCATTGAAACCGTGAAGGAGAGTAAAGGTGTTTCTAAACCCCAGAGCTCCGAGCATTAAAGTTAAAACAGACCACCAATTAGCGAGCCTCTCTCCTGCGAGGCGGCCATGGCGACTCTATACAGTCACAGCAGGAGATGGTTAACGACTACCAACACACTCAGAGCCAGAATCAAACACACACCACCTCCTCCACGTTTCTGGCAGTGTGGGGCCTCCAAACATTTGTGAAGAATTAGGTCATTTCCTGTAGAACATGCAGGAAGGAGCAGACCTAAAAGAGAGAAAGAGGGAGGGTAGAAAAAAAAAGAGAGAGAGAGAAAGAGACAGACAGACAGAAAGATAGAGCAGAGGAGAGAGAGAAAAAGAGGGAGACACATACAGAAGAACATACAGAAGAAGGGGGAAATATATATATATATATATATATACTATAAAACTATAAAAGCAGTTTGTCCAGACCTTCACACTACTAAAAGATGATGTTCTTGGGTTCCTCAGGTGAAGAACTTGTTCCTTGTTCTGCTATTCCACATATCCTTTTATTTCTATGAGCTAAAACCTTCTGTCGTTTCTCCTCCTGATGTGATGGTTTCTTTCAAGTGTAGATGACATCAGATTAAACTGGTGGGCAGGATTTGAAGGAAGGATGAGCTGGTTGGTGGAATTAACAGAACAGACATACTTTCCATCCAGAACATTTATTCTTTATGGAACCTTTTTTGCAGGTTAAAACTAATTATTTCATATAAAAATCAAAGCCAATCAAAAATGAGAGAAAAAAAATTAAATTCCTTTTAAGTTTAAAGATTTAGGGAGATTTTTCATTCATTCATCATCTTACCCGCTTATTCCCTAATTCGGGGTCACAGGGGTCTGCTGGCGCCTATCCCAGCGCACATAGAGCAAGAGGCCAGGGTATACCCTGGGCGGGTCACCAGTCCATCTCAGGGCAACACATAGACAAACAACCATTCACACATTCACTCCTATGGACAATTTACAATCACCCATCCACCTCATCTGCATGTTTGTGGACTGTGGGAGGAAACCGGAGTACCCTGGCCCTGGAATCAAACCCGGGACCTTTTTGTTGTGCGGCAACCATGCTATCCACTAACGCCACCGCGCCATTCCATCCAAGATTTTTATTGAAGAATCTTTAGATTTTTTAGTTTTCTGATTTGGAACATTTCAATTTCTGGCATTTGACAGTTAAGGGTCTTGCTTGGGAAAGAGGGCAGCACTGGTAGATTGGTAGTGACTTCACAATTTTCTCGTTTATCCAATTGAGCTACCATCTCCCCTGATAAAACATAGCAACATGGAGGTTAATCGCTAGCTAGCATTTGCTAACCCTTCTATATACTTAGCATTACGGTAAGACGTTCCTGTAGCTATTGCTGCTGTGAGATACAATTTAAGAAAAAGCTACCATCACTCCATCACCACCCGAATGGACAGCCAAAAGTGGACAAACTGGGCAATTTATTGAAAATAATAAAATTAACTCAATTTAAGGAACAAATCAAAGTTCTCAGATCGGTGATGTCCACTATGGACAAGGCGACCACTCGGAACTCGTCATCACACCACACCAGAGAATTTTTTTTCTTTTTCTTTTACTGTTTAAATTCTTTTGAAAACAAATTTAAAATTATATACAGAATCTTACAGATTTTACACAAACAAAAACCACCAGAGCGTTACGGACAACAGACCCCAATACACCACATGACCACCCTGGTGAAAGCCGGTAGTACTTTTGAAACAGACATGCTTCTCTCAGACACAGACACACACACAAACAGAAAAAAAAGGAAGGCGAATAAACTGAAGAAGGCAAAAACATCAAAAAAAAAAAAAAAAAAAAAAAAAAAAAGACACTGAAGCTCTGCATTCATTCCCGTATGGCTTTGCTGGCTCAGTGACACCAAACGGAGACGGAAAACATACCCAAAGTACAGAATGCTAAATTCGCTCAGAGTCAGCGCACTTTGCTAACACGCCACAGACACAGGCCACCAGGTAAGGAAGGGGTTGGCCAGGGTGGGGTAATGTGTGTAAAGAGCTCATGCAAAATCAGAGGACGTAAAAAGCAATTTTAAAAAAGGACAATAAAACCATGTAAACCTATAAAAACGCTTCGTTTCTCCCATCAGTTTTACCGGTTTGGGAGACCAGTGCAGTCGAAAGTCAGAAACGCAGGAGGCTGTGTCTCATTCATGATCTCAAAAACCTCAAACATGCGAGACTTTCTGAGACTCTCGTGCCTGTTTGATGCTGTAGAGCCATTTGATAACGCGAGCGTTACGCTCAACCGCAGAGATCCCGTAGGGTACTCGTTCCTCCTCGTCCTCATTGGAAACGGCATCATTGTCGTCTGTGTGCCGCGAGTGGCCACAGTCCGAGCTTATCATACTGGCACTACGGAAGTTCAGGGATACGATATCAGAGCTAGCACGTCCGAAGCCTTCGACAAAGCCTTCCAGTTCATCCGGTTCCAGGCCGCAGTAGTTGAAAAACCTCTCTGCATCTGCCCCTGACCGAGCCAAGCGGTCGCTTAAGTCTGATTTGGAACGGTGCAGCGAAGGTCTGCGAACTTCTAGTTCCGCTTTAGGTGGACATTCTGTGTTTTCAGAGATTCCTAAAGCCTTTGCACTAGGTTTTGGAGGTAGTGGAGGAGCTGAGCTGCTGCTGCTGCTACGTCCTGAACGAAATGGTTTTCCATTACACAAACGCCTGATGTCCGAGGAGCTTTGAGAGGCATGGAGCGGTAATCGATCACCTTCAGCTCCATGGTTCTCCATAAGTCCTCGACTAAGGTTCAGGTTCTGGGGGCTTTTCCGGCCCTGAAAAGGGACATTTAAGGACTCAGGGAAGGATCGATGGCCAGATTCCGGTGCCCAGCTTCTTGCTAATGAGCTTTTAGCAGGTCCTTCTGCTGAAGAAGAGCTGTTGAGCAGGTTCTTTAGGATCTCCAGGTTGAGATTTTCACACTTGGTGTTTTCAGAGATATCCGACTTTGCGTTATTATTGGAGGCTTTGACAGCCGAACTCACCCCTGGGCTTTGCTTTGCGAGCACCTGAGGTTTCACAGGTTCTTGCTTTGCATTGATCACCTCCTGGCTCTTGACGTACTTTGCTTTGTCAGCTTCAAGTCGCTCCACAGCACTTAGGCGCTTTGGATTTTGTTCAGCTACTCGTCTAAAATATTCCGGACCTTTGTTCAAGATCCGCAGGGGTACGGCCGATGCCACAGCACCACCAGCGCCCAATGACTTGCTATCTGGTGGTAGCGTCTCGGTGGGCATCTCCGCTGGGCTCTGAGAGGCCGCCGTAGTGTTTTTGGCAATGAACTTGAGCAGGGGACACACACATCCAGCCGGATGAGCAGAATGTGTGTGGGTGCCGTCTCAGCAGCTGGGCTTCATGCTCCAGTGTCCATCAGACCACTCCTCCCCCAGCACACACTGAAGAACAATAAGAAGTGCTAGGACACCTTCTCTTTCAAGATGCTCCTTTAGTTAGACCTGCAACAATAAAGATACACCAGATTAAAGAAGCCTATGAGGAGCGACCAGCACTGTTAAAGCAGCTCAGTAAAAATGAGGATTAATTCAAAGAGAACTCAAGAACCTCTTCTGAAAAACAAAAGGTGGGCATTCTTGGAGTTAAGGTGAGCCTAGTTGGTAAGAAGGTGGTAGACAAAAAGGTGAGCCTGCTTGGAGTTATGGTAGGTCTAATTGTAAATGAGAGAGTTGGGTTAAGGTTAGGCGGGGTTTGTTTAAAATAAGCCCGTTTGGAGACGTGGTGGTAGAAAATCAGAGCAGACCTTTTCAGTGGCTAAATGGGCCTGATTGAAAGGGTGGTTGGAGCAGTGCTGGGTTTGCTTAGGTGGCAGTAGAAGTTAAATAGTTTCACCTAATGTGCCGGCGTTATGCATAAATAAAGAGAATAAAGCACTGAGTCAGCCCTACTACACCATGTGACCGCCCACGGACCTTGCAGCGCTGCTCAGATAAAAGGAAAAAAAAAGGAAATAAAAATAGCATGGTTGTAAATAAATGCTCCGCAGCAGGATGCGAGGGTGTGTGAGTGTATGAGAGTGTGTTTGCTGCTGGATGTCGGAGCCGGAAATTACTGTGACAAAGCATTTTTACAGGACAGAGGTTCTTCTTCATGGCATGTTGATCAAGTGGAAAATAATTTTAGAGGCTTGCTTGGTTCTTTGTTCAGGAGGACCAAACCGGAGTCTTGCTAACATTAAATGTGTTTTAAAAGAACCTGCGTTTGTAGCAGGTTTTGGGTAGGACAAAAACTACCCAATGTTCTGTTGCCATGGTGATTCGCTCCATCACTGGTTTCAGTCCAGTGTAAACACACTGTACGGAGCACCAGGTTACACCGGGGTCCTGGAGAGGGGAATGACAATAATAACACACACACACACACACACACGGCTGGTTTTAATTCTACCAACACACTGCCCTGTAGTTGGAGGAGGAGTGAGTTGATCACACACACACACTTTTAAGGCTGATGATGTCTTTACAAACACAGCAGTGCTTTTCATTAGCTGGCCCTCATCTGTAATCCTGAAAACTAAAAGCGTGAGCGTGTGTGTGTGTGTGTGTGTTTATGAAACAAGTATGAAACAATTCTGTTATGAGCGTTTTTTTTCCTGCAATGGACAAAACAGCATAAACACTTGCAGAACATGCGACTGCACACAAATCAGAGGCAGCTGTTAGCGAGACGTTGCTCAGGGTTAGCATGATGTCATTCCCAAGATGGCTGAGAAATGTGTGTGTGTGTGTGTGTGTGTGTTAGAGACAGACAGAGATGGGTATAAGAGAGAGAGAGGGAGTGTGTGTGTGTGTGTGTGACAGAGACAGATAGAGATGGGTATAAGACAGGTATGAGACAGAGAGAGTGTGAGTGTGTGTGTGTGTGTGTGTGTGTGTGTGTGTGTGTGTGCGCACGCGCTGCTGGGTGTCTGAGCCGGAAATTACTATGCCGAACCATTTTTAGGCAACAGAATACAAACAGGGAGATTAGACAGACTAACAGAGATGGACAAATGAGACATGAGACCGAGAGAGATAAAGAAATGGACAGATGAGATGAGGACAGACTGGTTTTCCACCACTTTCTCCTTGTTTATTGATAGAAAGAAAGAAAAATGTTAAATAGCATGTTAACTCAATCCTGAAACTGTGCTTAGGCTAAAACAGAACTAATATTTTGCTGCTAGTAGCCTGACTAGCAGCTTGATTAGCCGTCGCTAATGTTGGGATGACGCTAAAGAGTGTGACTAGCCGTTGCTAGTAAGTCAAGCAGCTTAACTAGAAAATTGTATCAAACAGAACAAAGAGATGTGCACGCATACACGAAGTGTATCAGTTTGCTACTGTGTATAAAACAAAGAGCGGATCAAGTTTCAGCTATCTTTATCACATTGGAACAGATTCTCATCTGCTAATAACTTCTCTCTAAGCTGTGTGTGTGTGTGTGCGCGTGTGTGTGCGCGTGTGTGACCCCTATACTACACAAGAATATTACAGCAGCAGTGCTTACCCTCTTATTAGCAAATACTAGCTGTTTTATTGCCGTTATGCTAGCAAGAACATGACTGATGTATTAGCATGGCTATGCATTAGCATGGACTGGCTAAGCAGCAGAAATGTTGCGGCTTTTTATTGCATTGTAAATGTTTTATTTCAGCAGTGTAACCATTCTGTGTGTGTGCTCGAGATCTTGTCAGTCAGAGTAAAGGAGGTGTGGACCTTTAGTGCATTAAGGGTTTCCTCAGTTTAGATCCCAATCATGCTCAGTCGAAAATGTGACCCATCTCCAGTAATAATGCAAAAGGCTAATGGAGATCAAGAACATCATTTCAACCTTCTCGCTTTATCATTCATTCATCGACAGAACTGACCAGGACCAGATCTTCAGCTTCCTGAAGCCGTTAAACAATCTAAGTGTCTACATCAGAGTTCAGAGAGCATCTAATCTCCAAAACTGGGATGTGCACAGTGAAGGACATCCTGCAATCATCTACTTCTTCCTGTAGTTAACCCTTTATGGAGAAAACCTCACCAGAGTTGGATTCTCAGATGTTGCCCGACTCTGGATCTCCTTCTGTGTCTCCTTTCTCCTCCAGTGCCTGCAGACTCTCCGATGGTGTGGGAGCGATGCCTGTAACAGAACAGCAGAGAGAGATGATCAGGAGAGATGGACAGAATGATGATGACGATGCTAAAGAAGAAAATGAACTATGGAGAAGCTGATGATGAAGAACACCAGTGTAGATGGTTTCTAACAGTGTCTGTTAATGAATTAATTGATGAAACCATCTGACCTGGTTTTGGAGAAGTGGAATCGTCTTCCAGAACAGATGGATTTAGTGAGGAAAACCACAAACCAATGAAAACTTATCATTGTTTATTATAGACTTTTCATTAAGAGCCTAAGGCAAATGGACATTAGATGAACTCTAACCACCGATCTACCACTTATAAACAATAAAACCAAAAGAAACCCTGAAGAACACAAAGGAACCTGTTTGGAGGCTGAGACAATTCTAACCACAGGTTTTCCAATGCTGCCTGGAGGATACAGCTTCCAGTCCACAAATAAAACACAGGTTGGGTTCTCAGCCACCAGGAATCATCTTTGTGCATCACTGACACACACACACACACACACACACACACACACACACACACACACACACACACACACACACACACACA
>JAOTRA010000037.1:12787584-12801678 GCA_026260255.1 Pseudolaguvia tuberculata | reverse complement strand
CCGGAGGAAACCCACACAAGCGCGGGGAGAACATGCAAACTCCGCACAGAAAGATCCCGGTGCGGGATTCGAACCTGTGATCTTCTTGTTGTGAGGTGACCATGCTAACCACTGCGCCGCCGTAGAAATGATAAACTAATCCAAATCCTGTATGTTGGGTTCAAGTTAAATGTCCTCTTCAGATTAAGTATAGTCTTAAAAGTGTTCGGTTCGATTTAGCAGTATACCTTGAAAAGCAACTCAGCAGACCCATACACAACTCTGACCTCTGAACCTTTTACAATTACCTTGACTTTTCAATTGACTCGACCCGACTCCCGTAAATCTAAACCTGCCTCTCACCTTGAATTGTTTGCTTACTCGCCTCTCAAGACCAGTTTAACTCTTTACTTGACCGTTAGCTCAACTCTGACCTTGAATCTTACATCGCTCCTCCACCTGACTCAAGTGGTTGCTCAATGCTTAAGATTTCTAACTGCTGCCAGAACTGTAAATCCATCAGTTAGACCTCCAACCAATTTTCAGATGATTCCCATAGTGTCATTCTCTAAGAAAACACTTGTGTACACTGTCGCTCATTATCACACGATGATGCAATAACTGCATTTCATTGTGAAATTATGCTTCTATTAGTTGCCCAGTATTGTTTTAAAGATGTTTATTTTATTATTCCAACTACATTCTTTCTTTTTTTTTTTTTTTTTTTATTTTTTCCATTTACCCTCTCATGTGGAAAGATTTGAAATGTTGAAGCTCACTTTTCTCCACCAGGACTCGCTTAATATTTCAAATATCTTTTTCTCTCAGCATGTTGTCATTATCATGTGACTGAATGATGTGAGAGATGATGAAGCTGCAGGAAGCCTGAGAGACGCCATCACCATGGCATTGTATTCAGCAAATGCTTCATGCACTCACTCACTCACTCACTCACTCACTCACTCACTCACTCACTCCTTTGAGCCTGTGTGTCTGTCTGTTTGTTTGTGTGTTTGTGTGCGTGTCTGTTTGTGTGTCTGTTTGTATGTGTGTGTCTGTATAAATGTGTGTTTCTGTCTGTTTGTATGTATCTGTGTGTATGTTTGTGTGTGTGTGTGTCTGTCTGGTTGTATGTGTGTCTGTCTGGTTGTATGTGTGTCTGTCTGGTTGTGTGTGTGTGTCTGTCTGGTTGTATGTGTGTGTGTCTGGTTGTATGTGTGTGTGTGTGTCTGTCTGGTTGTATGTGTGTCTGTCTGGTTGTATGTGTGTGTGTCTGGTTGTATGTGTGTGTGTCTGGTTGTATGTGTGTGTGTGTGTGTGTGTCTGGTTGTGTGTGTGTGTGTGTGTGTGTCTGGTTGTATGTGTGTGTGTGTGTGTGTCTGGTTGTATGTGTGTGTGTGTGTGTGTGTGTCTGGTTGTATGTGTGTGTGTGTGTGTCTGGTTGTATGTGTGTGTGTGTGTCTGGTTGTATGTGTGTGTGTGTGTCTGGTTGTATGTGTGTGTGTGTCTGTTTGTATGTGTGTGTGTGTGTCTGTCTGTTTGTATGTGTGTGTGTGTCTGTTTGTATGTGTGTGTGTGTCTGTTTGTATGTGTGTGTGTGTGTGTGTGTGTGTGTGTCTGTTTGTATGTGTGTGTGTCTGTGTGTCTGCGTGTGTGGAATCCTTTTCAAACCCCTACTGCCGTCTGAGTGATTGTTTCTTCCAGTTTTACTGACAGTGGTGTGTCATTGCAGCAATTACTGCTAAAGCGGGACGCAAATGAGAAAGGGGAAACGATACACTGGGATATTTGTGTTGTCACTGCTATAAAAGCAGCAGATTAAACGGTTTGCGGAGGATGTCGAAATGTCAAACTCTGAGCTCCCGGTTGCAGCCTGCAAGAACAGATAATTGCCCCTATATTTCAGTAACCTTGGGCTAAATGTAAAAACGAAATCAAACGAATCATACCTCAGAGGGATCTATCTCCGACATACCATTTTCAACAAAGACTACCAAAAATGTTAGCTCCTGGTTTGACACTTGTAATATGTTGCGATACAAAAACAAATGATTATATATGTACCCTGTGCTTTGCAAGTCAGTCAAAGAAATGTTATTGTCATTTTAACCATTTATGCAGGACAATGTATAATTGGACAATATGAACAGTGCAAGACAAAGACAGAAGATGAAGACAATAGCACAAAGACATGGACACCGACTAAAGATTGGCAGTGAGGTAGTTGAGATCAAAAATATCCAATGCAATTAAAGTGAGGCCGGCGCGGTGGCGTAGTGGATAGCAGGGTCGCCTCACAATAAGTAGGTGCTGGGTTCGATCATTCTGTGTGGAGATTTCATGTTCTCCCCGCGCTTGCATGGGTACTCCAGTGCAGATTAGGTTGATTGGTGATTCCAAATTGTCCATGTGAGGGAGGGAGTGAGGGAGTGGCTGTTTGTCTATGTGTTGCCCTGAGATGGACTGGGGACACGTCCAGGGTGTAACCCCCGCCTCATGTGCGCGGGGGCGGGTAAGAAGATGAATGAGTGAATTAAAATAACAAGTGTGATAAACAGTGATCTGTGAGGTTTTCTTCTCTGTGCTGGACTATTGTTAAAACAATTATTTTTCCTTGTCTTTATTGATTTTTTTTTTAATTAAAAAAAAAAAAAAAGTGTATTTTTTTAATGTTTTAAGTGTATTTGTAAAGTCCTAATTTAATTATTTTATATTGTTTAAATACCACTCCAGCTAAATTAAGATAAAAGCACAAAGGACAGGGAAATGCTAACAATTATCTGTTAATTGTTGTATAATTATATTCAGTCTTGCAGACTCTGAGCAGGAAAAAGCACTTGCATCAGTTGCCAAATCCAGGAATAAAATGCTTTTGGTCTGCTACTCTCCCACTGGGTTATTAACCTAGAGCTTATTTGGACGATTAGTGTGCATTAGGATGTACTGTAATTTAGCAATGTATGGAGGTTATTTTAGTGCAAAAAATGTATTTAATAAAAAACCATTATTGAGGTTATGTACTAATGATTGGATGTCAGGGACAGCATGGTCTTCTCTGCTGTATACACTGCTATCTAAATGATGGATGTTTCCTTATGTCCTCATGTTATTTTCAGCCAACAGTTCATCACATTTCATACTCAAACTCTGGAAAATGTTCAATGACTTCTGGCTCACTAACACAATAACACGTTTTCATAGAAATTTAATAATTCTACTAGGAATGTCCCAATTAGGTTTTTTTGCTCTCGAATCAAAGTCAGTGTCATTTGATTTTGAGTAGCTACCGATACGGAGTCCCTTATCCCGATCCTTCTGTAATACACATAAAAAAAGCGTCAAGCTGCTTCCGTGTTCTACTTTGCATCCATTTAACCAATAGCGTCTCTGCAACAAAGTGATGTCATGCCGCACGCGTTGCTTTTTCTGTGTGGAGTCAAAAGGTCTAACTCTGTTCCACTGCATAACTATAGATGTTTTCAAATATAATGAGAATATATATATATATATATATCTCGCAGAGTCCTGATCAGGAGGTAACGTCCGATTCCGATCGAGTCTGAAACCATGTGATTGGGCCCGATTTCCGATCACGTGATCGGATCTGGACATCCCTAAATTCTATAGCTTGTAGAGACATTTAGGAAACAGAATTATAAGTGTGTAACGGTAAAGTCCACAAACTTTTGGCCATTTAACATCATGCTAATTAAGATGTCACTGTGCTCAACCATAACCATGTATGTTCTTTATATGTCACCAGTCTATCACAGGGCCACACATACACTTATACTTGCAACGATAGCCAATTTAGAAGCATCAGTCAACCTGACGTACATGTTTTTGGACTGTGGGAGGAAACCAGAGTAGTCAAAGTCAAAGACGTTTTACTGTCATTCTGACCATACATGACGTATCAGTATACAGTAAATTGAGAGGTTTCTCCAGGACGCCACGGTGCTACAGACAGTAATTACAGACAATACGAACAGTGGAAACAGTGAGGCATTGGCAACACAAAGGCAGTAGACAAGGACAACAACACAAAGACATAGACACCGACTAAGACCGGCAGTGAGGTAGATTGAGATGGTACAAAAATATCAATAGACAGATGCAATGAAAGTGACAAGTGCGATCATTTTTATAAAGTGAACAGTGCATGAGGTAGTTGGTGTGTGTTTGTATGTACATCCACTCAGCTCCTTTCCATGTTGACGAGTCTGGTGGCGTGAGCGTGGAAACTGTAGCAGAATCTGGTTGTAAGGGCCCGAATGCTCTGCAACCTTTTCCAGAGACAGCAGGAGGTAGAAGAGCGTGTGTGAGGGGTGTGTGTTGTCATCCACAATGCTGTGTGCCTTGCGGACTCAGCGTCTGGTGTACTTGTCCGTGATCGAGGAAAGAGTGACTCCGATGATCTTTTTAGCTGTCCTCACTATCCTCTGCAGGGACTTCGCGTTCCGTGATGGTGTAGCTGCACAGGATGCTCTCTATAGTCCCCCTATAGAACATGGTGAGGATAGGGGGTGAGAGGTGTGCTCTCATCAGCTTCCTCAGGAAGTAGAGACGCTGTTGGGGTCTCTTGGTGATGGAGCTGGTGTTGAGTGACCAGCTGAGGTTCTCCGCCAGTTGAACACCAAGGATTTTGCTGCTCTTGACTATCTCTACTTTGGATCCGTCGATGTTAAGCGGAGAGTGATCATACTGTGATCTCCTGAAGTCAACAACCATCTTTTTTGTCTCGTTTAAGTTATAGGTGGCATCCTATCACAGTTCCATGCTGGAATTCGCTGAGCCCGTCAGAAGGACCCATTTTTTCCACAAAGGTTTGTAAAAACAGTCTGCAGGCCTAGATGCTCCAGAGAAAGAGTCTCCAATGCTCTAGAGTCCAGTGGCGGTGTGCACACCACCGCGCCCGACAATTTGCATTGCATTTGGTGATGAATGGCTTTTATGCAGCTGCTCAGCCATAGAAACCCATTCCATGAATCTCTCTGCATACTTTTCGTGAGCTAATCTGAAGGCAACATGACATTTGGAGGTCTATAGTGAAACCCAGGCATTAGGGTTGCACAAGCCAGTGCATTCTTAGTGCCGGTCCCAAGCCCGGATAAATGGGCAGGGTTGCGTTAGGAAGGGCATCCAGCTTAAACCTGCGCCAAATCAAATATGCGGAGGATTAGAAATGGGTTTATTAGAGGGACGGCGCATGTAGCATGTTTTGGAGACAAGGTGAGGGAAGCTAGGTTGAGATGGTTTGGACATGTGCAGAGGAGGGACATGCAGTATATTGGTAGGAGAATGCTGAGGATTGAGGTCCCGGGTAGGAGGAAAAGAGGAAGACCAAAGAGGAGGTTTATGGATGTGGTGAGGGAAGATATGCAGGTAATCCTATCACAGTTCCATGCTGGAATTTACTGAGCTCCCGAGACGGACCCATTTTTTGCACAAAGGTTTGTAACAACAGTCTGCAGGCCTAGATGCTTGATTTTATACACCATGGAAGTGATTGGAACACCTGATTCCGATTATTTAGAAGGGTGAGCAAATACTTTTGGTAATATACCGTATATTCTAAGACTGTTGCTAATTGTTTGCTTAAGAACAGATAATAAAACAAGACAAGTCTAACGGAGTGGAAACAGTTTGGGGGAATTATTGTGTAAACGTAATGTCCAGGAACTTCTGGCCATATAATGTGCTAGTAAAGTTAACAGGTATCTCTTTGCTGAGCTGGACGATCGCAAGTTATTTATTCAGGTTTTTTTCCCCTTATTTCTACTTGTATAAATATACAATTTACCCTTCAACCCTTTATTTTCATCTGTCACAATATTCCTGGCTCTGCCTTATGAGCATGCACCAGCGCTCATCTCTTTCCTTCCAGGTTGCCATATCGCAGGACTGAGAGTATGGATTAAAAAGGGAAGGGGGGGTTAGAGGACAATACTCTAAAGGGGAAAGGAGACACTTTATATGGAGGAAGGCATCACAGATGACTGGATCTCAATTCTCCTGTGCCTCATTCCGAGTAATCCATCTCTCTGAGCGGATAGATTCAGTGCTTTTATCTATAGAGGCAGTTCTTCGCTGGAATACAGAGTGTGTGTGTGTGTGTGTGTTGTAAGCGAGTGAAACAGGAGAGACAGCCGACCACCAAAAGACATATGGACAGATAGAGTGAAAGCGACAAAATGACGAAAGAGAGAGAGAGAGCTAAAATCAGAGCGAGACACATAAAACAGAAAGCCAAGAGTCTGAAAGGATGCAGAGTGGATAAGACAGAGGGAAGGGTTGGGGGGGGGCGCTATAACAGGTAGACAGAAAGATAGAAAATGAAAAAAAGGGCAGAGTGGATGGGTGAGAAGCAGAACCTAAATGGCAGCGAACATGTGTGAAAATTCGAGACATGACAGAAAGGTTGAGAAAAGTAGGAGGAAACACTGACCTGTTTTAAAAATGTCCTATTTCTTATTCCCTCTTTACTGCGAGGTGGTGGGTGTTTTGCACCATATCAGCCACATATTTTAGATACAACCCATGGCTAGTGTCATGGGCAATACTATCCCGTGTGTTAGCAAAGGTTTTATAGATAATTGGTTATAGTATTAAGCTTTTTTTTTTTTTTTTTTAAGGATTGATGATTAATCAACATATCTAGTGCACATATATACAGATATATATCGTATGAGGTTTGTGGTAGCAAAGCTGAAGATGTTGACGTTCTGATGAGAAAGTCAGAGAGAACAGATTGCAATGGTTTGGACTTGTCCAGAGAAATATTGGCAGGAGACTGTTGGAAAAGGAGCTGCAGGCACAAGGTAAAAAAGAATAACCAATAGTAGGTATGTGAATGTGATCAATGAGAACATGAAGATTGTGGATGTGTGGGAAGAGAATGCAGAAGAAAGGTGATTGGCTGTGTCGATAAGAAGAAACCTTCATGTCCAGGAATAACCTCTGTTTTTTTTTTTAGCCCTAATGACTGTTTTGTAGAACTTTGCTAAAACAGCACCAGTTTCAGACCCAATACTAAGCTCATGTACTCATTAATGATACAATAATGATTAGTCACATGGGTTTAATATATTTTTTATATAATTATGGAATTTTTTAAAGGAATTATACAAGCGAAAATACCTGGAAAATTTTTATAAGAGAGGGATTGGTATTTGGGCGGTGCGGTGGCACAGTGGTCACCTCACAACAAGAAGGTGTTCGAATCCCGGGCTGGGGATCTTTCTGTGCAGAGTTTGCATCTTCTCCCAGCGCTCGCGTGGGTTTTCTCCGGGTCCTCCGGTTTCCACCTACAGTCCAAAAACATGTAGATGAGGTGGATTGGTGATTGTAAATTGTCCATAGGAGTGAATGTGTGTGTGAATGGTTGTTTATCTATGTGTTGCCCTGCGATGGACTGGCAACAAGTCCAGGATGTACCCCCGCCTCTCGCACCATGTGCACTGGGATTGGCACCAGCAGACTCCCGTGGCCCTGAATTAGTGTAATAAGCGGGTAAGAAAATGAATGAATGAAGGGTATTTGGAAAGATATGGGATAAGGAATAATGACACATGGACAAGCTGAACTGCAGACCAATGAAAATAATCCTGTAAGACGCTCAACTTCATCACAGCTAGAGATTGATTTATTTATTTTTTTCCCCCAAGGTTGGATGCAGGAATCCCATGCAGGATAAAAAGACCCATTCACAAATCCCCATGACAACATGATGTGTTATCGCTAAAATAAAAGAACGCCAGCAAAGACCCCCTGAGTCTGACTTAACCCCACTGAATACCTTTGAGATGAAACAGAACAGGACTGCACCACAGAAATCAATCATTTTAGGCAAAAATAAATGTATCCCTAATTATCAAGCAGAGAAAAGAAACATTATCTAGATGACGCTCAAGAGTGAAATATGTTGTGATCTCGATGTTATGTTCTTGTAATTATATTAAGTTAAAAACCTGAGGGGCAAAAAAAAAAAAAACCCCCAATGAGAGACTTGACAATTGCATCGCCATGTAAGCTGATAAATAAATCATGTGCCTTATAGGACTGACCTCATCACCTACCTTTTCCTCCTCCACCCTCCCTTCTGCGCCAGTGTGATTGGATCTTTGAGCCAAAGGGCTTTCGGGGCAATCATACAGCTCCTCCTCTGTTTCACGACAATGTTGGCAGTCGAGACTCTGCACTGTAACTCTGCTTTCTAATTCAGCAGATTTATTGATTGATTACTTTGCCTGCTTTGGATAGATGGGTCTCTTTAGAATGTATGTAAGATGATCCCCTGGACTGATGTTGGGCTTATAGCGGAGAAGGATTGTAACACAATTAATCAATAAGGAATCGAAAACCATTAGTGCTGTTAAATTCTGCCCTAATTAGTTCTTTTTATTTATTTTTTATTTTTTATAAAACTAGTGATTTAGAGCCAGTGACGGATTCCAAGATGATTATGTACAAGTTTCATGCAACTGTCAGTTTGTGGAGGCAAATAAAGTTGGCAAAACACCTACAGATTCTGAATGCACACAAAGACCTAAAGCCTGTCAAAGCCACACCTTTTGTATTATTCCGTCTCCGCTCTACAGACCTCAACAGCATACAGATCTCATATTCCGCATTAATGGAGAACACTGTATTAACACCATGTCTTTCCATACAAACTAATTGTAAAACCTCTCTATGCTCACATTATTCATTCATTCATTCTTGCCCGCTTATTCCCTAATTTGGGGTCACAAGGGTCTGCTGGTGCCTACCACAGCTCTCAATGGGCGTGAGGTGGGAGGTACAACCTGGACTGGACGCCAGCCCATCTCAGGGCAACACAGACAAACAACCACACACACACATTCCCTCCTATGGACAATCCCCAATCGAACTAATCTGCATGTTTTCGGACTGGGGGAGGAAACCGGAGTACTTGGAGGAAACACATACAAGTGCAGGGTGAACATGCACATAAAGATCCCCGGGCAGGGATTTGAACCTGGGACCTTCTTGTTGTGAGGCGACCGTGCTATCCACTACGCCACTGCGCTGCGCTATGCTCACATTAACTTTAAAATAAATTATATAAAAATATATTAAATTAAACTGAGCTCCGGTTTCATTTGGGTACTCCTCTGGTTTCCTTTGTTTACTACTCTGGTTTCCTTCAGTTACTCCTCCGCTTTTCTTCGGTTACTCCTCCGCTTTTCTTCGGTTACTCCTCTGCTTTTCTTCGGGTACTCCTCTGGTTTCCTTCGGGTAGTCCTACGCTTTCCTTCAGGAACTCCTCCGGTTTTCTTTCGGGTATTCCTGGTTTCCTTCGGGTACTCCTCCGCTTTTCCTTCAGGGACTCCTCCGCTTTTCTTTTGGGTACTCCTTCGGCTTCCTATGTGATGAAGGAATGAGAGAATGACGTTAGGATTAAGTTATTTGGAGAAGTTTAGTCTGCCACTCCGGCTACATCTTATGACACAGTAATGATGTAATGTATCTCTCCTAGAACTTTATTTAAAATGTCCAAACACAACTTAATATGTAAATGGTACGGTTTCGTTGTTGATCATTTTTCAATTAGCATTTTTCTGGCTGGTCTGTAAATTCTACCCGTATGTAAAATGAATTCGGGTCAACAATCTAATCGGTCTCTCGTGTGTAAATTTTGTTTTTGGCACCCTCTCACCTTACCCCGCTCTTAAGTCTGGGAATAGAGGTTGGAGCCTTTAATTTTAACATTTCATCTTCCATAACAAAGATTTTCTTTCTTCCAGCTTGCTGTCACAGGCTCGCCGACACTTTGCTCTGAACATATAATCATCAGCTGGTCCTCCTTCCGCTTTGCTTTACCCTGTTTGTCATGAACAATGATCCTCATTTCACAGCTCATCAGAAAAAAATATTTCAAAAACTTCTGCTGCTTCATCGGAATTTCTGAAGCAAATGGCACACTTCTTCATGGGTGTTATTTTTTCACCCCTCTGCATAAAAGCTTAAAGCGGCTAATTAAAACATGTAATGGTGTATTGGCAGAGTATCCATCTGTGCAGAAAAGTTCAGGAAAAAGTCTCTGGCCAAGAATATTATCAAGAGCTTATTTGACTCTTTTTTTTAATTTAAGACTTTTGGATATAAAGTCTGCTATCTGTAAGTGTGAGATCAGATGAGTGTGTGTGTATGTGTGTATGTGTGTGTGTGTGTGTGTGTGTGTGTGTGTGTGTGTATAATGTAAATATCATATATCATTTTAAACGGCCAAATATATGGAAATATATCACATCTGTGTGTGTGTGTGTGTGTGTGTGTGTGCGTGCGTGTGCGTGTATAATGTAAATATCATATATCATTTTAAACGGCCAAATATATGGAAATATATCACATCCATATTTGTTTTTCAAACATCTTATTACACAAGTGTGGTGGTGACTGGGGATTTCCAGTCATTCGTTCATCTTCTAACCCACTTATTCCCCTATTCGGGGTCACGGGGGTCTGCTTGAGCCTGTCCCCAGTGCACTTAGGGCAAGAGGCAAGGGTACACCATGGACAGGTTACCAGTCCATCTCAGGGCCACTCATAGCCAAACAACCACACACTCACTTCACTAGGAAATTTAGAATAATGACTTAGTCTAATGTATATGTTTTTGGACTGTGGGAGGAAACCGGGGTACCCCACACATGCGTGGGGAGAACATGCAAAGGAATCTTGGACCTACCAAAATGGTATTAATCAAATCGGACATTACTGTTAGACGGCAGAATGATGGTGGTGGTGGTGGTGGTTAGCGATGTTGCCTCACAGCCAAAAGGTTCGATTTTCCAAATTTCTTTTCTGTGTGGCGTTTGCATGTTCTTTCCCTGCTTGCAGGGGTTTTCTTCGGATACACAGTTTAAAATGAGTATATTAGGTGAACGAGTGTGTAATTACCATGACAATAATTCCAATGATTGTCATTTTAGGGTTTTCTACTTTCACCAGAACACATCATGTCTTAATAACGTTCAAGGGTTTTGTACACACTGCATTGTCATGCTGGAACAGTCTCTTAGTTCCAGTAAAGGAAGAAGGGTAACGTACAAGGATATTCTCTAACAATTGTGTGTGTTTCCACCAGTTTGGTAGAGTGTGCCTTATACATTTCTAAAACTCTCGCTTAGCTCATCCATCAAAAACTGATCCGATATAGGAGCAGATCTTATTTGATCTATATTGAGTCTGTGTTACATACCTGTCAGTTGCTGATTGCTGAATCAGGCTTTTGGAGCCTACTGACTTAATAATCTCTTACATGATTACTTTTTAAAATGGATTTTTTTTTTAAACCAGTCGTAAGTCGTAAATCTTGTTTGACATTACAGTGTGTGTCGGTCTGCATGCGTTGTCTACTGCATGGCGAATTAGTAAACATGACACACAAGAAATTTGTTCACAATTCCCAATGAGACTATTGTACATGATTATGTATTGGATATCAAAGAAATGGGCGGCGAGGTGGCGTAGTGGAAAGCACAATAACCTCACAACAAGAAGGTCCCGGGTTCGAATCCCGGGCCGGGATCTTTCTGTGTGGAGTTTGCATGTTTTCCCCGCGCTTTCGTGGGTTTCCTCTTGGTGCTCCGGTTTCCTCCCACAGTCCAAAAACATGTAGATGAGGTGGATGGGTGATTGTAAATTGTCCATAGGAGTGAATGTGTGTGTGAATGGTTGTTTGTCTATGTTGCCCTGAGATGGTCTGGCGACCCGTCCAGGGTGCCTCTCGCCCTATGTGTGCTGGGATAGGCGCAGCAGACCCCCGTGACCCCGGATTCAGGAATAAGCGGGTAAAGAAGATGAATGAATATCAAAGAAATGGGGAAAAAGATAATTCATTAAATTACTGTTATAATGTTTGGTATTTGTATGTCTGAGGTGGTTGAATGTTCTAGCAAAGACACTAGGCATTATTTTCATGGTAATTAAGTTATACTTTATGTTGGGAACGGCCAAAAATGTTTAGTATGCAATTTTTTTATTTTTACCTTTTTTAATTTTTGTTTTGATTATACTTTATTGAGGGCCAGTGCGGTGGCGTAATCAGGGAATGAGCTGGTAAGAAAATGAATGAATGAATGAATGAATGAATGAATATAACTTGTTCTGCCAAGTGCGGTGAATGCAAATGTGTAAATAGATTTATGGAGATTTAGTATGATACTGAAATGCAAACTACACAACATGAAGGTCCAGGGTTCGAATTCCTGGGAAAAAAGATTTTTCTGTGCATTTTCTCCCAGCTTTTTTTTTTTTTTTTCTCTCCTTTTCCTGGGTACTCCGGTTTCCTTCTACAGTCCCCAAAAAACCTGTACATTTGGTTGATTGATTGGTTACCCATAGCAGTGAGTTTGCCTGTGATTGTTTGCGTCTGACTTGTCCAGGTTCTACCCCTGCTTTTTGCCTTGATAGGAAAAGATCTCTCATCTGAACTATTATCTTTAATCATGTTGGTTTTTTTCTTGCTCATGGTCTGAACACTGGAGCAAAAAATGCCATGGATGTTTTTTTCCTTCTGTTTGTATATATTTTAATGAATGTGTTTATATAATCTTAGTTGTGGGAAAAGAAATTCCCATTACTGCGGCAGTGTTGCTGTACTCAGAGCAACGTAAAGAAGATAAAGAGTGGAAATAATCACATTTATCATTTTAAACGGCTGGGCTTTTTTTTTTTCCGCCGAGTTTGTTTTGCATAAAAAAAAACAAAAAAACAACCTTGTTCAAAAGCAATTTTCGAATTGCTTTGGTAATGTGTGTCTGTACCACTTTAAATCAACTTAAACACATCAGTGCTACTATAGAAGTTAGTGTGATGATATTGATAAGCTCGGGGATTACGTTCCATATAAGTGCTAATCCGAATTGCTTCACTTTGTTCCCTCCACACGAAAAGAACTGTCGCTTATATAATAATATTGTTTGTAGACGGCTTCCAACCTTTACATTTAGAGAGGTACACTATATATGTACCTATATTGTGGTCACCTGACCATCGGATCCGTATGTGGTTCCTCTCCAAACTGTTTCGACAAATCTAGAAACCCGCAATTATTTAGAATTATTATTAATAACGTTATTATTACATTATTTCTTCGCTTCTTCAACTCTAACAATGTTCAAGCATGACAATGACCCTGTGCACAAAACCCCTGTACTCCATTATCACATATGTTATTATTAGAGTAAAAAAAAAAAAAACCTGTATTTGGCACAAAACCTTGATTTTACCACCATCCCTTTAAGGATGAAGTGGAATGGCAACAACACTCCAGACCTCCTTACCTGACATTTAGTGTCTGATCTCACGAATAATGTTGTTCAAGCTTCACTATGAAGAGAAAGATCTTGATTCCAAAAAAAGTCAGGACACTGTACATTACTGTCAATATTTTATTCAGAATAAAATAGATCATATCAAATGTTTAATCTGAGAAAATGTATCATTTTAAGGAAAAAATAAGTTGATTTTTTTATTTCATGGCATCAACACATCTCAAAAAAGTTGGGACAAGGCCATGTTTGCCACTTTGTGGAATCCACTCTTTTTATAACCGTCTGAAAACGTCTGAGGACTGAAGACAAGCTACTCAAGTTTAGGAATAGGAGTGTTGTCCCAATCTTGTCTAATACAGTCTCCTAGATGTTCAACTGTCTTAGATCTTTTTTGTCGTATCTTCCTCTTCATGATGCACCAAATATTTTCTATGGGTGAAAGATCTGGTCATTTCAGTATCCTTCTCCTACGCAGCCATGGTGTAATTGATGCAGTATGTGGACTGGCATTGTCATGATGGAAAATCCAAGGTTTTCCCTAAAATAGACGACTTCCGGATGGGAGCATATGTTGTTCTAGAACTTAGATATGCCTTTCAGCATTGATGGTTCCTTTCCACATGCACTCCTACAACCCCATACCATCAGAGATGCAGGCTTGTGAACTGAGCGCTAACAGCTACTTGGATTGTCCTTGTCCTCTTTAGTCCGAATGACTATTGACAATGGTATCCCAGTTTTCCACTTTGCCACCGTCCATTTTTAATGAGCCTTGGTCCAGAGAAAACGCCTGCGATTCTGGATCATGTTT
>JAOTRA010000037.1:12734820-12744845 GCA_026260255.1 Pseudolaguvia tuberculata | reverse complement strand
CAGAGGAGGGACATGCAGTATATTGGTAGGAGAATGCTGAGTATGGAGGTGCCGGGCAGGAGGAAAAGAGGAAGACCGAAGAGGTGGTTTATGGATGTAATGAGGGTAGACATGCAGGTAGTTGGGGTGAAAGAGGCAGATGTAGCAGACAGGGTAGTGTGGAGAAGAGCGATCCACTGTGGCGACCCCTAACGGGAGCAGCCGAAAGGAGAAGAAGAAGTCTATGTTCTTTGTCCTGTTTTTTTAAATAATTTTTTTTTACTCCTTTATTAGAACACTGTTTAAATAGACCGGGCCAATTGTTGTCTAATGATATAATTGGCTAACATTTTTTGAGGGGCAGTAGTGGCTGAAAAGGTTAAGGTGCCGAGTTGTTGATTGGAAGACCTGGATTCTAGCCCCACCACCGCCAAGGAATAAACCTAAGCTCAAGTCCACTACTGGTGGATCCTTGAGCAAGATCCTTAACCCTTCCTGCTCCAGGGGAGCTGTACAATAGCTGACCCTGCACTCTGACCCTCAACTTACTAAGATGGCATATGCGAAGAAACTTCCAAGAACCAACATATGATTTTCAACATCTTTCAGATTTATTCTCATTTTGCTATTGAGTAAAACCTCACTCTTCTAGTAATTGGGCTTTCTAGTGCAATCCAAGGCTTGAATGTGAGATATCTCTTCATTCAGCTCCAACAGTTTTAGTGAGGTCAGGTAAGGTGGTCTGGGGGAGGGTCAATCGCCATTCCAGTTCATCCCAAAGGGGTTTAGCGGTGGCAAGATCAGGACTTTGTGTCGAACACCGATGAACAGTCTCTTAGTTCCAGTGAAGGAATAATGTATTTCTACAACATACAAAAACATTATAGACAACTGTGGGCTTCCAGATTTGTAGCAACAGTTTGGAGAGGAACCACATATGGATCAGGTGACCAAAAATATTTGGCAATATAGTGTATGTCAATCGATGTAGGAATTATCATGTCAGTTCAGTATTGAATATGAGCTCATCTGGTGGTTAGCACTGTTGCCTCACAACAAGAAGGTCCTCGGTTGAGTTCCCAGGCAGGGGTCTTTCTCTGTGGAGTTTCTTGCATAGGTTTACTCACTACAAGTTTCCAGTTCAAAAATGTGAATTTTTAAATTGCCCATTGGAGTGAGTGTGGCTCTGTGATGGTCTGGCAGCCTGAAGGGTATTTTATCCTTTCAGAGACCTGGGGTAGGCTCCAACAGGCGCCCATGAGCTGAAGTTAGGAAATAAGTGGGTATAACCGATGAATGAATTAATAAATGAGTGAAGATTCATGGCGTCACCATCCAGGGTTGTATTACCAATCCAGATCCACTGTTTTGGGAAAATAACTGTACATTGAGCTAATGTTTGCATAAGGGTTGAATTCCCATTAAAAGGGAACTGCATAAAATTCTGGCAGCTCTGGATCAGTACCAGTGATCGTTAACCTTCTTCTGGAGCTCATGTTTTCTTCAGACTTGTTAATTATACGAGTTAAATAGACTCATTATTGTAAGATGAATTGTTTTAGCTTTTTGAGTGTGTTAATTTTTCAACGTTCGTTTTACCAAACAGGCCACCAAAACCATCGGTTTACATATTTCCTTCTTTAATTTTTTTATTTCCTTTTTTATTTTTTAAAAGAAGTGATAGTCCTTTTGGATGAATGTGGGGGTCAAATTTTAAGTGATTTAATGTCTGATTTTTATTATTGAGAATAAATCTTCATTAGTTGTGTCACATTTATCAAATCAAAGAAAAATACCTAAATAGTTTTTTTTTTGGTTGCAAAAAAGTTTATATTCTGTCTGCTAGACATGTTGGAATTATGGGGGCAGTGGTGACTCATATGGTTAAGGCACTTGTTGAATGGACAACCAGGAAGTTTTGGGTTTGAGCCCCAGTTCAGCCAGTCTGCCATTGTTGAAGCCTTGAGCGAACGCCTTAACCCATTCTGCTCTCGAGGTACTATATCATAGCTGACCCGCGATCTGACCCGCGATCTCACCCAGCAACCTTCCAAGATGGGATATTTGAAGAAGCTAATTTCACTATTCTTTTATCATTTACATTTAACAAATAAAGACCTTTACATTTAGTATATTGGGCCATATAAACACCATATAATTATGATATGTGATTTATCACACAGTTGTAATTTGCAATGCCAAGAGTCTAGAAGGAGAAGTCAAATCAGTTAGCAGCTTTGTTCCAATCCTTTTTGCCATTTAACGTTTCATAGTCTGCTTGATTCGACTTGGACAAGACTACATTCTTAAAGTTAACATACCGAAAAGAATAGTTGCAAAGGGATTATCCGATACTGCTAAAACTCTCCATATCAAGACTCGCACTTTACTAGTGAGTGTGTGTCAACATTCTCTCAGGTCCCACAGTCTCCATTACAGCCACTACCTCTGTATTTTTATGTACTATAGGGTACTGTTACATGTCAAGCACAATGAAGCTGTCTTGGCCAGTAGCACGGGTTACATGCTTATTCAATTTTAAATAGAAGGCAAAAGCAATAAAACATGGTTGTGTTGTCTTTTTTTTCTAGACCTGCGGTTTTTGTTCCGCTTGGCAAAAGAAAAAGGGCGTTGACTTATAAGGTGTGAATAATTTACACAAGTGTGTCCACTATCGGGTTAGACGCTCTATTTTGTAGAACGTATGATTTTTTTAAAAATGTATTTCTGACATTCACTCATTCATTCATTCATTCATTCATTCATCTTCTTACCCGCTTATTCCCGAATCCGAGGTCACAAGGGTCTGCTGCGCCTATCCCAGAGCACATAGGATGAGAGGCGGGGGTACACCCTGGACTGGTCGCCAGTCCATCTCAGGCCAACACATAGACAAACACACATTCACTCCTATGGACAATTTACAATCACCAATCCACCTAATCTGCATGTTTTTTGGACTGTGGGAGAAAATCGGAGCACCCGGAGGAAACCCACGCACGCACACACACGGAGAACATGCAAACTCGGCACAGAAAGATCCCGGCCCGGGATTCGAACCCGGGACGCTCTTGTTGTGAGGCGACTGTGCTATACACTACGCCACCGTGCCGCCTTAACCTTAACAAATCCTTTGGAAAAAACAAATGTCTGTTTCTGAGCAATTAATTTCTATTATCTGAAAGACTGTGTAGATGAATGTTTAATTGTTGTTACCGGAGGTAATGGCTTCTTATTTTATACCTACAGGTTTGGTAAGAAGTAGCGAAAATGAAGAAAGTGCTAACAAGAGTGGGAGGCACAATAATGGACCAAATCCATCAACACAGGACGTGGGATGGCAGGTTGCTCATGCTTCTCTGTTTGGCTCTTCAGCTTCTTACAGCTCACTCGTCTATGGTGCCTGGTACGCTAGAGCTCCAGCTAGATGAAGAGCAACCGGCGGGTACTGTAGTTGGAGATATTAGTGCTGGTTTGCCCTCGGGTGTAACGGCTTCTCTTTTCTTCATCTCCGATCATGAGGGCACAGGTGTTGGTACAGACTTGGACATTGATGAGAGCACAGGCATCATAAAGACGGCAAAGGTTTTGGACCGAGAAGTACGAGACCGCTACAATTTCATAGCAGTTACCATGACTGGGGTGACTGTAGAGGTGACCATTTTAGTCAATGACATCAATGATCATGCTCCAGTTTTTCCCAGAACAAGGGCTTCCTTTAAAATTCCGGAGCAAACTACCATAGGTACAAAATTTCCCCTCGAACCTGCTTTGGATGCAGATAAAGACCAGCTAACAACACAAGGTTACATTGTAACAGATGGAAATGTGGGCCAAGCTTTTCTGCTTGAAACCCGAAGAGGCTCTAATCAAGTACTTTATCTGGATTTGGTCGTCAATGCTATTTTAGACAGAGAGAAACTGTCTTCCTATACTCTTCTCATAGAGGCTTTTGATGGGGGATCTCCAAAGAGGTCTGGTCAGATGATTCTGGATGTGGCTGTACAGGATATCAATGACAATGCCCCAGTGTTTAACCAAAGCCGGTATCATGCCATGCTCTCTGAAAACCTACAGCCAGGCAACAACATACTGCAGGTGTTTGCTTCAGATGCTGACGAGGGTGAAAATGGCATGGTGCTTTACGAGATCAACAGGAGACAGAGTGATCCTGATCGCTACTTTGACATTAACGCTGAGACTGGTGTAATTACTCTAAACAAGCCTTTGGACTATGAGATGAGGAAGGTTCATGAGTTGGTTGTTCAGGCAAGGGACAATGCGTCACAACCTGAGGTCACAAATGCCTTTGTTACTATACATGTGAGAGACTATAATGATAACCAGCCCACCATGACGATTATTTTCCTTAGCGAAGATGGCTCACCGCGCATATCTGAAGGCGCGCAGCCTGGCCAGTATGTTGCACGGATCTCAGTCACAGATCCCGATTATGGGGAGTACTCCAACGTCAACGTGTCTTTGGAAGGTGGAGATGGAAAATTTGCTCTGACCACTAAAGATAATATTATATATCTCATGTGTGTAGACAAGATTCTAGATCGGGAAGAGCGGGACCGCTACGAACTCAGGGTTATGGCCACAGACTCTGGAACCCCTCCCTTGCGAGCCGAGTCTTCATTTACTATCCAGGTTACAGATGTCAATGACAACCCACCTCTATTTGATCAACAAGAATACACCCAGGTGATCCCGGAAGTAATCTTTCCAGGCAGCTTTTTGCTTCAGGTTACGGCACGCGACAAAGACCAGGGCCTAAATGGAGATGTCCAGTATAATATTTTGCAGAATCCTGAGTCTCATTCTGACTGGTTCAGCATCGATGCTGTTACTGGCATCATAACTACGCTCACTCAGATGGATTATGAGACGGACCCTTCACCTAGTTTTACAGTTGTGGCCAAAGACAAGGGACAACCTTCTTTGTCCTCCTCTGCTACTGTCAAAGTCGTCCTTCAGGATATTAACGACAATGAACCTGTTTTTGGAAGCAAGTTCTACAACACCTCTCTCAAGGAGAACCTTGCAGCAGGGACATGCTTCCTAGAGGTAGGACTTTTTCTTTTATTGGCAGTAACCTTAGTCACTTGACGACGTCTGTCTGTCTGTCTACGTATTTCCTTTTTGTTGTAAGAGTTTATCATTCTTAAAAATCCTGTCAAACTGAACAGATGTTTTTAAACTTTGACTGAAATTCTTCATCTGAAAAGGATTTGGACATTTGGGACAGTTTCGGAAAAGCTGTGTTTAAATTGGAGTACTTGCATTATTAGTTACCTGCTGTCCTTTGGCTGAAAAGGGATTTGCTTTTTATTGGCTGTCCTCATCTTCACCTCACAAAGGTTTCTAGGGTACCAAAGAGGGTATGGCGGAGTTTATTTGAAAAGCAGCGGGTTCTGCCTCTAAATTAGACACAGTCGAGATTTTAACAGCACTTACAGTTTGTTCCAATCTTGAGCTGCTTTGTATGATGAATGGACCTTAATTTCATGTAAATGGCCTTTTGTCTGACTGTGAAAAATGTGGAAAGTGAAAGAAAAGAGCTTAATTGTCTAGCGATGATTTTCATATCGTTTGGGTTGATTGTGCTTCTGTGGATTTTTATTTATTTATTTCTTTTTTTCCTTTTCAATTTTGATTCGACCAATAAAGTAGCTGAAAAACTGAATTTATTAGCTGAATATATATATTCCACTGCAGTTTATCGTAAAGGGACTTCCGAAATAGGGAAAGAAGGAAGGAAAGAGTCATTCCCTGGGACTTATCTTCTAGCCTAGAAATATTTGATGGTACGACACACGTGAAGTTAGGCAGATCAGTATTTCTTTGGCTTCAGTTTAACAGCTCTGCTTATTTTCTCAGCTAATAGATACATAATATTTCATAAAATAGAAGACCATCAGCTTACCCCACCCCTTTACCTTATCTATTCCCCACTTTTCTGACAAATGAAGTCATACGGATTTGTTTGAATTTGCGATTGCATGACCATGTTGCTTGGGTTAGTGGACTTGGTATGGTTGCCAAGGCCAGAATCCAAAGCAAGCTGTCTCTCACGCTCTGCCATAACTGGATGCAGTTGATGGGAGATGGTTTACAGCTCAAAAGCGGTTGGGAGCAAGATGATACACAGACGGTGAAAAACTCGCTGCCAAATCCACATCCAAGCACGGCCACAAAGCTCTTGATGAGTGCCTTCTCCTCTTAACGGAGCAGCACAGAGGAGGTTCCCACCACCTTTTAACTAACCCGAATTACTCCTAAAAAGTTCAGGTGGAATTGGAACGATGTTTTTCTCTGCCTGTTTTTAGCACGGCCGCCTCACAACAAGAAGGTTCCGGATTCGGTTCTCGGGCAGGGGATCTTTCTGTGCGGAGTTTGCACGTTTTATCCGCACTTATGTGGGTTTCCTCCGGGTGCTCCGGTTTCCTCCATCAGTCCAGAAACATGCGGATTTTGTAAATTGTCCATAATGCGCGTGTTTGTGTGTGTGTGTGTGTGTGTGTGTGAATGGTTGGTTGTCTGTGTTGCCCTTCGATGAACTGGTGACCCGTCCAGGATGTACCCCCGCCCTCTCGCCCTATGTGTGCTGGGATAGGCGCCAGCGGACCCCGGTAAGCGGGTAAGATGAATGAATGAATTAATGCCTGTTTTAACCTGTTTATGTATTTATTTGGCATCATTTCCTGGTTTGAGTATTAATTGTCCGTTATTCACAAAATGATTTTTTTTACCCAAATATAGTAATACTTTAATATTTCCAATCCCTATAACTTATGGAGTTTCACGAGTGTAATGCATCTAAACGGTGAACTGTATGTGAGAGGAAATGTAGGGGAAACTGTTGCTGAATAATTGCTTTATAATTGGTACAAATCAAGGTGTTTGTGTTTCTTCGCATATCCCATCTTAATAAGTAGGGGTCAGGGCAGGGTCAGCTGTGATACAGCGCCATCTGGAGCAGAAATGGTTAGGAGTCACAGACCCAACCGCGGTCAACTGTTGGCGGTGGGGCTTGAAATCGGGTCTTTTTTTGCATGCTAATCAATAACTCTGCTCCTTCACCACTCACTAATCATCTCTCAAGTTTGGCAATCAAATCAAATAGTCAGATAGATTTATAGATTTTTGGTTGCCTCTCATGTGGTAATCGCACGCTGGATACAGAGTTATGAAAGACTTTTTTCCTTTCTTTGCAAAGTAGAATTAAATAGAAGGTTTTATAGTAGAAATTAACCAATAGATAAAAAGTATGCAGAGCGGTGTATTGGTTAGCACGGTCGCCTCACAGATCCTGGGTCCAATTGCCGGCCAAGGGCTTTCTCCTGGTACTTTGGTTTTCTCCCACAGTCCAAAAACATGTACATAAAGTTGATTGGTGACTCTCAAATTACAAGCAAGTGCGTGTGTGTGTGTTGTTTGTCTATGCGTGGCCCTGCAATGGACTGGTGACCAATCCAGGGTGTACCCCTACCCCTGCCTTTTGTCTTATGTGCATTGGGATAGACTCCAGCAGACCTCAGTGACCCTGAAGTGGGGAATAAGATGTTTAGAAGATGAATTAATGAATAAAGGGTTTGCATTACGTGCGTGCGTGCGTCTATATGTGGCCCTGTGGTGACCTGCCCCGAGTGTACCCCTGCCTTTTGCCCTATGTATACTAGGATAGGCTTCCGCTAACTCTCACTACCCCGAATTAGGAAATCAACAGGTTAGAAGATGAAGAAATGGATGAACAAAAATTTGTATATTTTGTAGCTATTATTATTATATCTTCCGAGGAACCTGCCTGACACCTTTTGAATCTGAAGGATGGAAGGGATCTGAAGGATGAATGAAGGAGATTTAAGACTTTGATGGACGTTCACCTATAGTAAGTGATTACACCTTATTTATGCAGTTCAGTCATATCTCCAAGATACCATCTTTATAGCCTGACCACCAAAATCCAAACTTCCACATGATCTATTAATTAGCTAGTTAATAAAACATTGTTACCTAGCTTCATTTCAACATATTTTGAACTTAGCTTTGACCACTATTTTGGAATAATGAGGTTTTTTTTTCTTTTTTCTTTTTCTTCATGATTATGTGAAGCAGCTGCCTATTTTCTGAATGAGATGGAGTGTGGGTTGCTCTGCAGGTTTCTACTTTCCAAAGACCCATGAAGAACCTTTTTGTTCCATTCAGATTGATGAAGTATCCTGAACTGTTAGCATGGGCTTGTTAGTACTACACTTTCTTTTTATTTGCCTTATGTTTCACTTCAACCTCAAGAGACCCTCACCATTTACACTTGTCTGTGTCCAGTACCTGGATGGAATCTTGATTAAAAAAAGGTTCCCACACCGTAGGCTTTATATTAGATGTGCTGGTGGAAATTAAGAGAAAAGAGAGAGGGTAAGAATTGGCCCACTGTCTGCATGGCTGATTTTTGAAGATCATGGTTGCTCCAGTGAAAATTGAGCCCCAACCACAGCCAGATGAATTGAGGAAATGAATGGTGACAAGTTCCTGCTCTGAGATGGAAGTGACTAGAATTCAATAGGGCCTCATCTTTTATCTTTGGTTCTCCTGAGCACTTATCTGATCATACTTCATAAATCATTAGGATTGTGTGAGAACAAATCTTGGTGCTACCTAGAACAATGAAGCACTGAAGATTTCCACAGGACTTATTGCTACCTGAGAATGTTTGTAAGCGGAAATACAAAATAAAAGTGTTATGTTCTTTATGTGAAGGGGGGGGGGGAACTTGGGGCTTAGTGGTTAGCATGGCTGCCTCTCAGCAAGAAGGTGCCAGGTTGGTATGGACCACAAGGTTTCTCTGTGTGGAGTTTGCATGTTCTTCCTGTGCTTGTGTTGGTTTATTCCGATTTCTATGGTTTCCTCCTGTAGACCAAAAAACATTTGATGGATAGATGGATTGATCAGATGGATCTATAGACGGATGAAAACATGGAGATTCTGCATCCATTTCTTAACTATTAGCACTGTTTGTACTTGGCTCTGGACAAGAGCGTCTGCTAAATGCTTAACTGTAACTGTCGTGTCACAAGTGGATCCCGGGTTCGATTCTTGGGCAAGGGGGTCTCTCTGTGCGGGGTTTACATGTTCTCCCCACGTTTCCTCCCAAAGTCCAAAAACATGTACAGTGCGTCTTACATTTGGTCCCTTTTTTTGTTTACAAACTGAGCAATTGTGGGTTAAGGGCCTTACTCAAGGGCCCACAGTGATTGCTTGTTGGAGGTGGGAATCGAACCCCAGTCTTTCTGGTATTAGTCCAACACCTTAACCGCTAGGCTACCACTTTCTACCACGGTGATTGGTGATTCTCAAATTGCACACGTGTGTGTTGTTCATCTATGTGTGGCCCTGCAATGGACTGGTGACCAGTCCAGGGTGTACCTCTGCCTTTTGTCTTATGTGCATTTGGAAATAGGCTTCAGCAAACCTCTGTGACCCTGAAGTAGTGAATAAGATGTTTAGAAGATGAATTAATGAGTAAATGGTTTGCATCACATTCACATATTAATCGAACCGCACCCGAGTTTGTTTGGAAGTGGACAGAGACCCAACGTCTTAAGCGTCTGGCTCCTTGTTTATTGTGCACCAGGGTTCGAATATCCGTGTTCATACTTACTTATTTAAATGGACCAGTTTAATGGAACAATCGAACCAGAGTTTGTTTGAATTGAAGTGAGACCCCGTTGATTGTTTTCAAGTTAATCACGGTTTTTGTTGATCTTTTGAAAATTTATTTATTTTTTTCTCTCTCAAATAACCTGAACTTTATGAACTTTAATGGATTAAACAAAATAAACATTATTGGGTTTTTATATGTAAAAAAAACTTTCATCTGCTAAACCTCATTCATCTTCTTACCCCCTTATTCCCTCATTCCAGGTGACTGGGATCTGCTGGTGCCTAACCCAGCTCGAATAGAGTGAGAGGCGGGGGTACACCCTGGACGGGTCGCCAGTCCGTCTCAGGGCAACACATAGACAAACAACCATTCACACACA
>JAOTRA010000037.1:12695503-12706698 GCA_026260255.1 Pseudolaguvia tuberculata | reverse complement strand
ACACACACACACACACACACACACACACACACACACACACACACACACACACACACACACACACACACACAGATGTATTTCAAAAACACAGACTGGGTCTGAGAATGGACCAGCCACCAGATTAAAGTTCTTTTTCTTGAGCTTATTAAGTCTGGTGTCTTCAAATGTCATCTGTTTAAGAAGCGTGCGAGGAAGTGAGCTCATGTTCGTGTTTTAAATAGTAAATTTAATATTTAATATGGAATTAATTACTCTGGTGTCATAATAAGTTTGAGCTTTTGTCCGCCCACTGTAGCGACAGTGTCTGTGGGGAATTAAGCATGACCGCCGGTCAATGGTTCATGTATGAACACCTGTGAATTAGCTAGTCTTTTCTTTTTCATCCGTCTTTATCGAATGGCATATTGCGTGTAGTCCCGTGATGAATTATTCACCATGGTAACTCAAACAGGCACTACAATCCTCTCACCGTCTGTCTGCTTGTGCTTGTGTCTACCCATCTGTCTGACCGTCTGGTCCAGTGTGTGTATATATATATACACGTCATTCATTGAACTTGTTTTGCTTTGTATATTCGTAACTGTTCAATGGTCTTGAATGAAAAGTGTGTGGTTTTCTCATTCGATTGCAAACCACTTGTTCTTTGATTGCTTATTAAGGGTGCGCAGTATTCACCCGTTTTTTTAAAAGACTATGACATTACAATTTTAATGATCTAACAATTTCCTATTTGGATTATGCCTTTTAAACTCCAGCATTATTTTTCTTGGCAGTTTCCGAGCCATCTGATTAACTATGATTAACGCCAGACGGCTTGTTGTTTGAGCCTGTAAATTGGCCAAGAGATTTTTTTTTTTTTACCTCACGCTGAAACAAGAACAACAACCTCAGTCCAAAGATGTTATTGGGTTCTATTTTAATGGCACAAACAATTGATATTAACTTGTTTGGAAAACAAACTGTTAGTTGTAAAGACAATTAAAATAATTTTTCATTTCTTCTTTTAATTTTGGATTTTTTTTTTTGGCAGGTTCTAAGCTCTAATAAGGAGATCTCCACCTCCAATCAGATTTCCATCACGTTAAACCCAGTGGAAGGAACAAAGCCAGGCTCAATCATAGGGTCTGTACAAAATTCGGACCCACACCTGCTTTCTGAATCTGGTCAGGTCACCTACACGGTAGTAGGTGGTACAGATCAGGATGGAACCTTTGTAGTAGACCGCCAAACTGGAGACGTGTATCTGGCCTGTGAGTTGGACTTTGAATGTGTCTCTCGCTATACACTTCAAATTGAAGTGGACAATTTTTCCACCACGCTTCCCAGAAGCCATTTTGTCAGTTTAGAGATTCAAGTGCAGGACAGCAATGATCATTCGCCCGAATTCCCTGAAGATCCAGTCACCATTGTGGTGCCTGAGAACCTTGAACCTGGATCACTTGTCTACACTTTTCAGGCTGCTGATAAGGATGGAAGTGGTCCAAACAGCGAACTGACCTATTCTATTATTCACCAATGGCCCAGCAGCTCAAACCTTCTGCTCCTGGATCCAAGCACAGGCATTTTAACCCTGGGCCAGTCTTTAGATCATGAAAACATCTCATCTCTTCTTTTGGTAGTTCAAGCCACTGATTCAGCTCTTGATCCGAGTCAACGACGTCACGGTAAAGTCACTTCCCGGATCTTTATCACGGACATCAATGACAATGTCCCTGTGTTTACTTCACCCATGGTGGTCAGCGTCATGGAGGATCAGCCGGTGGGATTTGTCCTGCTGTACGTTATGGCTCAGGACGCGGACGAGGGTGAGAATGGACGGGTTTCCTACCGTATACAGGATGACAACACTGAGGGCAAGTTCAGCATCAATCCTAATACTGGTAAGACAAGTTAAAACATCTAACTACATTTTAATATCGAAGGAGTGAGAGAAGGAGGGAGGACAGCAGGAAAGGAAAGGAAAGGAAAGGAAAGGAAAGGAAAGGAAAGGAAAGGAAAGGAAAGGAAAGGAAAGGTCCAGGGGGCAATGTGCATGGGCCTTTAGAATCCATCTAACTTTTCTTCTCTTAGCACGGCCATAGATAGCTGGTAAATGTTCACTGTTCAGAGGGTGATGTTCACAAGGTGTCTTTGTTTAGCAAGTGTCCATGCAAATCACCCAGTAGACCACCAGATCACCAGTGGTGTGTATATATATAACTGTCTTTGCATGTGCATTGCAGCCATGTGGTTTGAATCTGAAGTTGTATTGCTTTGCAGTTTGATTAAATTTATAAATTGTCTATTGTAACCTCCCCGCCCCCCCTTTCCTCTGACTTCACATTAGCATTGTAACGGTACAAAATGTCAAAATTTAATGATGATGCCGGCTTCTGATTTTATGCATCACAGCATGCGCCATTTAGTAAAAATGTTATTGTTCATGGTAAAGTCTGAATTACAACATGGAATCTGTCCAAGTTCAGGACTGGAGAACTATATCATTGGTACAATGTTATGATGCAGAACAGAGAGCGGTAGACATCATGCCTCACACTGCTGGTAGCTATTTACTGCGTGTTTATTTTCAGACAAACCGACCAACCGACAGACAGAGCGGCGTGTTTCTCTCCCCAGGCAGGCAGGCAGGCTTTGTTGTGAGCTCCACCAGGCATTGAACTAACAAGTCTGAAGTTTGCACAAATATGGAAACAGTTCAAACATGTGCAGGAGAACTGTATGCCATGTGGGATCAGACCCTGTTTGCACCACAATCTCCATCTTTTTCAAGCATTTTTATTTTTCAAAATTATAGCATCCTCACTGTCCCTTCTCATAAACCATATTCCTTGTTACCTCATTGTAATGAGTAGGGATTTATTAGAAGCTTGGACATGTGTTGTTGTTGTTTTGTTTTTTTATCTCAAAAGCTAAATTTTCCCAACATTAATCTCACAATGTTTATGAAGGCAGACTTTACTCTGAGACGGATCATCATCGAGTCAAAGAGGCTGTGTCTATTTGAACTTGTAATTCTAACCAGATTAATGGCTCAGGGGAATCTTAGCTGACTGCTAAGGAGAGAGAGAGAGAGAGAGAGAGAGAGAGAGAGAGAGAGAGAGGGGAGGGATACACTAGAAATCAGAAACAGAACAAAAACAGCCTGAAGTTCCTCTGATCGCGGTTAAACGGGTGTGGCGAGTTGTGCAAAAGCGTGAAATACAGATCAGATCAATAGCTGTTCGTGCTATGCTGGCATCCCAAGCGAGGGCAGCCCTAATTTTAGCAGGGCACGGCAGGCGGAGCGGTTGCGTGTCTCGAGCTCATGTTTGCACTCTCCCTCCTAGCGCTAAAATCTTGACTGTGGAAAAACTCATAAACTGTGGCCTATTACAGAGGCAAAACAATTCAGGTAGGGAAGGGACGGCTCGTTGTGGAGAGATTGTTGGGGGGTTTTTTTTCCACCCCTAATTCTTGTCTAGCCATCCGCGAGTTCTCATCTCATTTGTGAACCGCAGAGGCGTTGGCTCACCATGTGTGCTCTTAACTTTATGAATGTGGTAGTGAGCATCGCATGCAAGCAGCTAACTATGTGCAGCAACATGTAAGTAGTGATCAGTGATCAAGCTGCGTGTAAAACTGGCTACAAACACTCTTCTCTGATAATAATTGCAGAAGAAAACAAAGTCAGGGAGGTTACATGAGCCATCGGGCACTGAGAAACTCAAGCATGGTTTTGCTTATCCATAGGCGCACTCTCTATCCTGAAACCCATTAACCGTGAGGAACAGGCCCAGTTTAACCTGACCTTAGTAGCTGAGGACTACGGTGTCCCAAGACTCTTCAATACTCAGCAGCTGACGATACAAGTGATCGATGTGAATGACGAGATTCCTGTTTTCCAAGAGAGCGTATATGAAGCTTTTATCATGGAAAACCAGCCAGCAGGGTCCAGTGTGTTGGTTGTCTCCGCTTCAGATTTGGACCAAGGTAAGACTAAGACAATTCTTCTCAGCAAAACTGAGCTAGCAATTTCACACCCATTCCACACTGTTATAACTAATAAAACGGCTCTCTGGGGGCCCCAAAGTCCATGGAACTTCTTTCTGAATCGACCCCATCCCTCTGAACAGTGTCTGCAGGAAAAGGTCCCACTCCCTCTCTATCTCCCACATTTTCTGCCTATGTCCTACCAATAAAAGAAAAAATATTTTTAAAATACACTCATTCATTCATCATCTTACCCGCTTATTCCCTAATTCGGGGTCACGGGGGTCCTCTGGCGCCTGTTCCAACACACTTGGGCGAGAGGCGGTGGTACACCCTGGACAGGTCGCCAGTACATCGCAGGGCAACATATGGACAAACAACCATTCACACACACGTTCACTCCTATGGACAATTTACAATCACCAATCCACCTCATCTACATGTTTTTGGACTGTGGGAGGAAACCAGAGTACCCAGAGGAAACCCACGCAAGCGCGGGAAGAATATGCAAACTGAATATGCAAACTCCGCACGGAAAGATACCCATCCTGGGAATCAAACCCGGGACCTTGTTGTTGTGAGGCGACTGTGCTATCCACTACGCCACCGTGTTGCCCAATACTGACACTGAGAATCATTCAATAATATAAACCATAACTCTCTTTACGGTGGCCTAGTGGTAAGCACGGTCGCCTCACAACAAGAAACTCCTGGGTTGGTTCGATTTCCAGGGAAAGGATATTTCTGTGCATGAGTTTGCATTTTCTCTCCATGCTTACGAGGATTTGCTCTGGGTACTCCGGTTTCCACCCACAGCCCAAAAACATGTCCATTTGGTTTATATTTTCCATAGGAGTGAAAGTGGGTTGGATGTAACTATATATTGGTGACCTGGGTTTAACCCTACGTCTCGTAGTGTGTACGCTGGGATACACTCCAGCAGATCCCTATGACCCCGAATTAAGGAATATGAATGAATAGCCCTATAAACATTAATACATTTCCTGGTTCTTTTACATATTTACAGTAGGTATTCCTTATTTATTGATATTAATCATTTAGTGTAATGAATAAGATAAACAGTCATTTAAGTCACTTAAGCACATCTGCACAACCGCTGTCAGTTTAACTTTCTCTGTGTGTCGGCGTTTCGTTCTGTTCCTGTCGAATTACAGAGCTAGCATTTTTCTTTAGTAGCGTCATTTTCCCATCTCTGTCATGCTTGCTTTAGCTACACATCTGAATACCAAAGCCTGGTTTTAATTGGTGGTAATAGATTTGGCTGTGGTAGGGCTACATTCTCCAGGCCTTATTCAGGAGAGAATAAAACAGAAGGATTATAAAATCGCTCCCCAGGAGCGAATGGAGCACAAAGCAGGTGATGCGTTGCCAGATTGTTTGACTTTAGCACGCAAACTGGCATCTAAAAAAGTGAGAAGGAAAGCCAGTAAAGACGAATGCTAATATAGCAATATAAACAACAAATAAAAAACGAAACGGCACAGCGCTTGCATTTAATCATCGCGTGACAAGCGGTAATTGTGGCTTGAAGACTTGAAGGCTATAAAAAATCTATATATTCATCTTCTAATGGGCGGCGCGATGGCGTAGTAGATAGCACGGTTGCCTCACAACAAGAAGGTCCCGGGTTCGATTCCCGGAATTTGTTATCCCCACGCTTGCGTGGGTTTCCTCCGGGTACTCCGGTTTCCTCCCACAGTCCAAAAACATGTAGGTTGATTGGTGATTCTAAATTGTCCATAGGATTGTATGTGTGTGTGTGAAGGGTTGTTTGTCTGTGTTGCCCCGTGATGGACTTGCAACCCGTCCAGGCTACCCTGTGTAGCCTCTCGCTTTATGTGCGCTGGGATAGGCGCCAGCCAACCCCCGCACCCGGAATTAAAAAATAAGCGGGAAAGAAGAGTGAATGAATGAGTGAATGAATCATCTTCTAACCCACTTATTCCCTAATTTGGTGTCACATGGGTCACTCACTCACTCACTCACTCACTCTTACGGAAAATTTAGACTTACCAACTAATCTATGTTCATATTTTTGGACTGTGGGAGGAGACCAAAGTACTTGGAGAAAACCCATACAAACTACACTCCTTACTCAAATCAGAGACCTTGTTATGAGAGGAGAGTGAGCGCTAGGCCACCGCACTGCCCTGCTCTATACATTATTGTTATTATTATAGGGAGTAATGGCATAGTGACCTATGGAGGACTCCGGGACAACGTTTTCACCATCCATCCCGTGACAGGCGTTATCACAACCACCAGATCCCTGGACAGGGAAACCACAGAGGACTACACGGTGACAGGTACGAAGAGAAAATTGCTTGTTTATAGCATTAAAGTGAGCAAAAAAAAAAAATCTGGCTCTTCCTTCACCAGTTGCCAAGCAGCCATATAATTGCTTAATTCATGACTGAAAATGTGTTCAGTTACGCCAGTTTAATGTCATAACACAGCTGCTGCAGGAAACGAGCAGGAAATTCTTTCAAATGATGGAGGAAAAATAGTCTTTATGTTAATCTTTGCTTTAAAACAGTTTATGCCAAAGACGGTGGTTTTCCCTCGAACTTTGCCAAGGCCACAGTGCGTATCACAGTGCTGGATGAGAATGACAACAGGCCCGCTTTTGGCAGAGTGTATTATAGTCTTGAAGTTCCAGAAAACCAAGAGCCGGTGACATTGTTCACTTTGAGAGCAGCTGACCCGGACTCAGGGGACAGCGGGCTGGTGCAGTATAAAATCACAGGTAAGAGCCATGGAAACCATCAATCCTCTGTTTATATGGTTACAAGTTGTTCTTGTTTATTAGGTTTTACGCCTGTTTCATTGTGGGATGATAAAAGTGATTATGTGGTTGAGGGTATGGAGATTCATAAACAGAGTTGACAACGGTTCTCACTATATTTTGTCTAACAAGTTTTTTCAGTAGAGAACTTTTTGTGGCCTAAAAATACAGAACACAGTACAATGCTGTATATACATAGACACTATCTCCATGGATGGATGGATGGATGGATGGATGGATGGATGGATGGATGGATGGATGGATGGATGGATGGTTGGATGGATGGATGGATGGATGGACTCATAGGGCAAAAGTTACACTCCAGACAGATCACCAGATTATTGCAGGGCCACATATAGATGAACAACCACACACACACACACTCACACCATCAACCTAATGTATGTGTTTTTGAACTGTGGGAGGAAACTGGAGTACCTGGGAGAACATGCAAGCTCCACACAGATTTCCCAAGAATCTTGTGAGACGACCATGCTAACTACGCTAATTTTCCATCCTGACTTTTTATGTAATACTGTTTGCACTAAATATGCTCATCATTGCATTTTTTTTTTTTTTTTTATTTCTTAAGATGGAGATCCTTCAGGTGACTTTTACTTGGACAAGAAATCTGGTACATTGTTCACCTCCAGAGCTTTGGACAGAGAAAAAAAAGCCCGCTACACCCTCACTGTGGAGGCTCGTGATCTAGGCACCCAATCATTAAGCAGCACGGCCACTTTGGACATCAGCATCCTAGACCTTAATGACAACAGTCCTGTTTTCACCAGTAGCACATACATAGTGGAGGTTGACGAAGATGCCGCAGAAGGCACATTTGTTCTTGAGGTGATGGCTCTCGACAAGGATGAAGGCTCCAATGGCCAAGTGGTCTACTTCTTAAGTCAAGAATCTAAAGGTACCTTTATTGTGGACCAATACAACGGTCGCATCATCACAGCTGCAGCACTCAACAGGGAAAAGGTTGCATCTTACAGCTTTCAGGTGTTTGCTGTGGATAACTCTGCTGCCAATCCCCGCAATACATCAGCTCAAGTAACTATTCACATACTTGATGTCAACGACAACGCACCCTTCTTCATCACAGATCCTCTCATCATTAATGTCTCCAGCAACAGCTTTAGTAGTCATCGTGTGCTGGCCACTATGAGAGCTGAGGACAAGGATTTTGGAGCAAACGGTTCTGTCTTTTATCGTTTTGCCAGTCCTGTAAAAGGGTTTACCATCAACTCATTGACTGGGGACATTCAGCCTACAGAAAGACTTCATGGCCTTACCCAAAGTCAGAGAACACTTATAGTCCAGGCCATGGACCAAGGAAGCCCTCCACAGTCCTCACTGGGAGTGGTTGTTGTATACATTCAGGAACAGAGTTACAATGGAATTCGCTTTAGCCGCAACTCCAGGGATGTCGGTCTACAAGAAAATGCAGCCAAAGGTACGATACTTGCACCTTTTAAGTCTAATATTTTAGGAGTCTCGTTATATGATATAAGCTTTTACCAGAATTTGTTTTGACTCTGCAAACATTATTCAGTGTTAGTCTTTATAACTGTAACTATGTACAATATTTTAATTATACTCTCCTATTGGTTAATGGTTCGATTAAAATAAAAATTCTTACCTGATTTGTCTGGTACATGACATTACAAAATCGCATGTAATTTCACAACTATGTCCACCAAGATGTACTGTTTGTTTACCTGCTTGCTTTCATTCATTCATTCATTCATTCATTCATCTTCTTACCCACTTATTCCGTAATTCGGGGTCACGGGGGTCTGCTGGCACCTATCCCAGCGCACATAGGGCGAGAGGCAGGGGTACACCCTGGACGGGTCGCCAGTCCATCTCAGTGCAACTGCTTGCTTTGTGAAGTTAACAGGAAACTATTTCGACCCAGTCCTACTGCAAACCTTTCTTTTTTATTGAGCCTAGCTTTCTTTAACTGTGTTTAATACCGCATATTTCTCATCACCAATGTCACAAATTCTGCAGCTCACAAAAAACTTGTTATGTTATTATCTTGGGTTGCTGGGTTGTTGCGTGATACATAATTTTTTCCCCATTTGTATAAAAACAAGGTCGTCTCACTACCCATGCATTTCTGGCATTATCCATGGGATCCATTTTCCTTCTCAGGGTCTTTCTTTTGTTTTTGTTTAGTTTTTTTACTTTTTAGAATTAGTTTTGATTACTTGCTAGAGGAAAGTTATTAGCACAATAATAGTGCAGGGGTTAAGATGTTGGACTGCTTATTGGAAGATCAGGGTTCTGTTTCCACCACAGAAAATGCTCCTGATCAAGACCCTGAACTCCCAACTGCTCAGTACAATTGAGCTAAATTGAAGTCACTAACGGATAAAGGTGTCTGCCAAAATGCTGTAAATGTACATTTTGAGCTCACTCAAATTGCAGTAGAAAAACATATTCATTTTCTTTACGGTGTTTTTCTAAAGGTACTGCTGTGGTGCAGATCCAGGCCCAGTACCCTGATGGCTCCAGAAGTGGGATTACCTACAGTATTTTCAGTGGTAACAAGTTACAGTCTTTCAGCATGAGCTCTACTACAGGTAAGCTGGTCTCTTGGTTGAGTTCTGAATTAACAATCTGGAGAACACACTGATGGAGTACTCATCTGTAAATTTAGGTGAGATATGGGTGGAGAGCTCCAAGGGGATTGACTTTGAGGAGACTCCTCGACTTCGTTTAGTGGTAAAAGCTGAAACGGCATCGTCCAGCTCTTTCATGGCTGTTAACCTCATTCTTCAGGATGTCAATGACAACCTGCCACGCTTCCAGCTCCACAATTACATTGCCTATGTTAGGGAAGCCCAAGGATATGATTACCCTATCATTCAGGTACAGTTACTTTTATAAAGTGTTTGATGGTAGGGTGGACTTTTCATGGAGTTGATCTTGTGTTTGCTGAAGACAAGAAAGTTTTCCATTGCTTTCATTTTAGTGTTTTCACAACCAATGATTAAAATATCTTCTCAGCTATTTCACTTTTTTTTCCCTCTTTTTCCCTCAACAATAAAGAAACGTTCCAAACCTAATATTACATCCAGTCTCACATTTCATTTAAGCAGCTGCTGTAAATCTGCCTGTATTTTTATTCCAAATTTGTAATTTCCTTAGGTTCTGGCGGACGACCTTGACCAAGGTCAGAACGGAAAGGTGACCTACTCCATTAGGTCATCATCTATGAGCGGTTTGTTCAAGATCGACCCTCTCACCGGAAGCATCTCCACAGCTGCCATTATGGACAGAGAAATTTGGACCCAGACTAAGTATTAACCCTATTGCCGTCCACTTGTGTTTTAGCACTGTTTTCATTGTAAGTAAAAATAAAAAATAAAAAATAATCATTTACGTATAACAAACAATTTGTGTGTGTTTCCAGGCTGGTCATTACAGCCACAGACAGGGGCAGTCCTCGATTAGCAGGCTCTGCTACTCTCACCGTTATAATTGTGGATCAGAATGACAACAGGCCCACTATACCGGTTCCTCGCGAAGTCCGAGTTCCTGAGAGTGAGTTGACTGCTGGGTGAACTTAACACTGCTGATATTATCAGTGAACTCTAGCCACTCCTGGTCTTTATTGGGCATAGATCCAGACTAACAGAGCTCAGGAGGTCAACTCAATTACAATTACCGCCTCTCCCCCAAAGATCTTGGTGATCATATCCTGTCAGAAGGATGTAGTATCATGTTTTCCTGGGATTTTGAAAATTAAAAGCAAATACTTAGACCTGACAGCCTAAGGCAAAAAAGCTGTAATAGTACACACAGTGTTATTGTATGTGACCTCATTATAAATCTGTTTCAGGATCTAAAATTTTACAATTGGTTCCTTCCAGACACACTGATTGGGACAGTAATCACCCAAGTGACAGGGAATGATGTGGACTCTGGTCCCGCCCTGTCTTATACGCTGCACCTGGACACGGAATCTCAAGGGAAGTTTGGGATTCATCACTATGGAGGAGGGGTTTCTCTAACTGGCCAGATGGACTATGAAGAGAGGACATGGTATACTGTGACTGTCCGGACGTCTGACTCTCTGCACCAGAGTGAGGCCAATTTGACAATTCTTGTGGAGGATGTAAACGACAATGCACCAGTCTTCACGCAGGACCTTTACCAGGTGCAGGACATATTTTGTTTTGGAATATAAACTAGAACTTGCTAATTTGATGGTTCTTTATTTGATTATTCTGTATCAATATAGAAATGATCACACAATATTTGGTTGCTCTTTACTCAGAAAACTTAATCTTTCAGGTATATGGTTTAAAAAAAAAACCTTCATATCGATGTGTGTGTGTGTGTATGTGTGTGTATGTGTGTGTATGTGTGTGTGTGTGTGTGTGTGTGTGTGTGTGTGTGTGTG
>JAOTRA010000037.1:12221677-12231727 GCA_026260255.1 Pseudolaguvia tuberculata | reverse complement strand
GTGTGTGTGTGTGTGTGTGTGTGTGTGTGTGTGTGTGTGTGTGTGTGTGTGTGTGTGTGTGTGTGAGATTGTCTATATATGGCCCTGTGATAGACTGGTGACTTGTCCAGGGTGTACCCCTGCGGCTTATGTGCGTTGGGATAGGCTCCAGCAGACCCTCTTTTTTGGAAAAAGTGGATTAGAAGATGAATAAGTGAAATTTTATCATGATTTTAAATATTAAAAACTCTTTATGTAGTTTCAAAACAATTCAATTTATCTAGTATCTTGGTGCTGCCTCTCAGCCTACATCTTCTGTACATCCTATATGTATTTGTTTGGCAATTATCTTATCTTATCTTAACTTACATTTGTCTCTTTTATACAACTGTGGATTTGAGATCTCGTTCAGGGCCTCAACAACTTGGTAGTTCCGGAAATCAAACCAGGATCTTCCAATTAGTAGTTTAACATCTTAACCACTGCGTTTTATCTTCCCATAGATACAATTTTCCCCAGAACCTCTTGTTATTAGAAATAAACAAAAATCCGCTCTTTAATTCGGGGAAGGGGGGGGGGGGGTCTCACCAGACCGTCGCAGGGCTACACATAGACAAACAACCACTCATATTCACACTCATAAGACTGTTTTGACTCACCAATCGACCCAATGTACATGTTTTTGGACTGTTTTTGGAGAAAACCAGAGTACTCAGAGAAATCCCACGCGAATGGGGGAGAACATGGAAACTCTGCACAGAAAGAAAGTCCCCTTCTTGTTGTGAGGCAACTGCACCGCCTGCGCTTTAATTATAATCCAATATTATGTGTACTTGTCTTCTGTTTTTGATTCATTCATTCATTCATTTATTCATATCATTGGTATTCCAGTGTATCAAAATTGTTTTGTCCAGATGTGGTTATATTCAGTATATATATTTTTGGCATTCATCAAGGTATCTTAAGCTGGTCCATTTTGTACTTGTCCATTGAATTGGTAGTGTTGAGAAATGGATTATTATCTCATTGGTAGTTCAATAATGTCTTCATGTACATGTCTGCTAAAGTGTTGAAGCGAACATCCCTAAATATGACCCATCTGCATTTAGACATGTCAGCAGCACAGAGGTTAAAAATAGTTGTAAGTGAGAGTATCCTTTCTATGTTTTGGATTTTACCATCACTTTTATCGTTTCTATTATATATATTCGTATAATATTTAGTAAACGCATTATTGTTTAAGTTTCTCAGACGATTTTCATTATCAGAGCCTGTGGATTTAAGGTGACATTATAGGACTACCCCCCCCCGCCCTCCCTTCCTCTTACCATGCTTAACTACTGCAGGGCCAAGCTGTCTGTCTGCAACCTTCTTTTGGAACGTTATGCGAAACATCAGAAGGATGACGTTGACATGCTTTAAGACAACTTGCGCCGTGCGTTCATGCGAAGGTCCTGGGTCTTGTCAGTCAACACCACACATGTAAATAGCATAAAAGTTGTCAGCAGAAATCTGAAAGGAAGGTGTGTCAGATATGTTCCAGTGCTGATCGGGTGGTTTAAGCCAGTCCCTTGTATCTGAGCAGTTTATCCTTGAGTTATTGAATTCATTGAATATTTTCTAAGGCGTATTTCTAAAGCCCCTTTATGTTTAATCAATTGCTATCATGAATCATACACATAATTTTGCTGGTTCAGGCTTTTTGCTTTTTACAATTTTTCCTTTTGGCAAACGTTGGCAATGCACACTGTTGATGTATTGATTTTATTTTATTTTATTTATTTTATATCTTTGTTCTTTTTCTACCCTCAGAGAATGAAAAAATAAATGGATTTGTAGTTGAGGGAGAGGAGACTCCCGCTTCCGTTGACCTAGACAGCTCTCTGCACTCAGCGAGCCAAAATGGTGACAAACTCTTACTAGAATCCGACTTGAAACCAAATTCCTCCAGACAGACCTCACGCACTGGCCTGAAGGGGGAAAGAATAGGCAATAACACTAGTAGAAACAGTATGGACTGCAAAAATGACAAGCCCTCAGAGTTGACCACAGTTGAGGGCAAAAAAGAGGCCCTAGCATCTCTAAACGGTGTGGTGACTCTAAACTGTGGATCATTCACCAATGGTTATCCCGGCAAGTCTGGCACCGACAACGATGGCAGTGGTTCGGAAAGTGGCTACACCACACCGAAGAAACGCAGAGCCCAGAGGAACAGCAAATCTTTGGACAATGTGACTGCTTTGAGCCAAGTCAAACCCATGCAGCAGGCCAGTAAGCAAGAACCAGGGCCGGTCACTCCGGAGTTGGCCGACAGAACCTCATTGACGCAGGTGGAAAACAGCCGAGCCTCTTCAAAGACAGACAGCCATATCAGTGGCTTCACAAAAACTAGAGAGGCAACCACTACCCCACCTGCGCTACCGGTGTCTGAGGTTTATCGTAAAAGTGCTGGAAAAAAATTTGAGGATAAATCCACTAAAACGAAAGTGTCCGCGTCAACTAAAGAGGATTCATGGACTCTGTTTAAGCCGCCACCTGTTTTTCCTGTGGATAACAGTAGCGCGAAGATAGTGCCTAAGATCAGTTATGCAAGCAAAGTGAAGGAGAACCTCAATAAGGCAGCCCAGACTGGCACCGAGATTCCCGCTCCTGCCACACAGGTACCCGGGAGGCCATCACAGGTGCCCATGTCAGCTGTGAAAACCATCACCTCAGCCAGCTTTAGCAACGGTGACGGCAACACCTGTCCTCTGCCTGGTCCCCACTTCACTTCGGTTCCTAGTTCCTCCCCTGTTCCAGTTGTTTCTTCAGCAGGCTCTGATCATGTAGCATGTTCCTCCGGCAGTAGCTGCAATCCCTCCACCTTCATTTCAACTACACCTGAGCCCAGAAAGCCTAATTTGTTTGTTTACCCCCTTTCCGGCTCCTCCTCTTCCAATATGCAACTTTCTCTCCCCAGCGGTCGTCAGTCTGACCCTCCACCCAATCAAAAATCTCTGGGTGACATCTTTCAAAACCAGTGGGGTTTGTCGTTCATCAACGAGCCCAGCAGCAGCGCCGAAGGTCAGACGTGCAACAAGACGGCAAATGAGAAAATTGGAGACGTGAACTTTCAGGGAGGTTGCGTTGCTGTCGCGGCAACACAGACACATGTTACCCCCCATAGGCCAGATCAGGCAGCTTTCCCAGACAAACGGACTAGTGTTCAGAGCTTAAGTAAAGGAGGAAACTTGACCGTGACTGCGGCCAGCGGGGCCAGTGAAGGCTCACTTCAGACCCTACAATTTGAGGTGGATGCGCTAAAGGACGAGGCTTCCTCGATTTCCGGTGCAATAGCATTTTGCGCTTCCTCCAAGGACGTTGGGACAGAACTACCATGCAAATTGTCTGTGCCCAAAGATCAGGCGTTCAATAAGGACTTGGAGAGGAGGACCAGCTGGGACTTGTTTGATCTTAAAGCTGCTGTAATATATCACACTAAAGGTGACCCATCACTATATAACCAGTGAATGAATATATTCTTCAGGTCATGTGATTTATATACGTCATTTATTTTACATTTTTGACAAAGGCTAATTTAATTAATTTAATTCCAAGTTGAATTCCTATGCAAAATATTTTTAATGTGTATATATCACAATATTTCACTCGATAATCTTATTTATTTATTTATTTTTCAGAAATGGAATATATTTTGAGTTTGCAAAAGCAAGGTAAGTGTCAATGTCTAGTTTATTATATGTGATGATTTTTAGGAAAAGGGATCATTTTGAAAGCAGCTTATTGATATTATTGATTTTTGACCAGTTATCTATAATTAATTAGAAACTCTGCAGAAATTCCAACCCGGATTTTGAATCTTAAAAATGTGAAATAAACCAAAACACAGGGGAAAGTAGTGGATCCATTAAGGGCTCTAACATACATTCATTCATTCATTCATTCATTCATTCATCTTCTTACCTGCTTATTCCCGGGTCACGGGGGTCTGCTGCACCTATCCCAGCTCACATAGGGCGAGAGGCGGGGGGTACACCCTGGACGGGACGCCAGTCCATCTCAGGGCCACACATAGACAAACAACCATTCACACACACATTCACTCCTATGGACAATTTACAATCACCCATCCACCTCATCTACCATGTTTTTGGACTGTGGGAGGAAACCGGAGCACCCGGAGGAAACCCACGCAAGCAAGCGCAGGGAGAAAGATCATTGCACAGAAAGATCCCCGGCCCGGGATTCGAACCCGGGACCTTCTTGTTGTGAGGCGACTGTGTTATCCACTATGCCCAGGCTCTAACATAAAAAGACATTTTAGACAGAGAAGACCGATAAGACAGACGGACAGATAAAGAAGACGGACTGATGGACAGACAGAGTTAATTGTGCTGTATAATTAAAAATGTTTTTTAAGAGTGCTCTCTGAATAAATCTGACTGTTTGGTTCCAGATCCAAATCGTGTTGTGCTCTACAGCGAATCTAAGAACGGTCCTGATCAGTGAGGCTCAGTCTGGACACGCCGTCTCCTCAGGCGGACTCTGCTAGGACAAAGACGAGCTTCAAGAAAAAACCCAGTTGCAGCCTCAGACTCGTAAAATGGACAATTTGACTGTAAACACGGCCGTTCGAGACGGAGCGGTTAAAGAGGCTGAGAGAGAGACAACGGGTCGGTCAATAAAGGACGAGAAACAAGGACCTGGAGCCGAGATCCTCGGCTTCTAAATGCAGGACCTGTTTTTATTTAGTTTTAAGGACAGATCTTTGGTTTTTTTTTTTTATTATTATTTGTTTTTATTTGGTTTTTAGTGATTATTCGCAAATTTACAAACTCTTACAGTACAGCTTTTTCTTCTAAAAGGGTTGACGGTGGACATTGTCCCGCCGGATGTCTGAGAGGAGGACTCGCATTTCGGGAACGCATCGCGCTCTCATGTTGGAACACACTGAATTCCTTTTAATGGGTATGAAATGTTTCTTTGGCCCCGAGTTACTGGGGGGGGGGGGGGGGTTGTTAACCGTAAGAACTTTTTAACGTTTCAGGGGCCACCTTTTAGTTTGAGCAGACATTTACTAAGCCCTTGTGAATGATCGTCTTAATTATTTGTGAATGTAGACGAGTCGCGCCATTGATTTTTTTTTTTCTTCTTTTTTTTTAAAAAACAACTTTTTAATTTTATTAGACTTAAACGAGAACAGATCTGCGAACTGCTGTCTGCGTACGTCTTCTCGAAAAGTCCGCTAGTCTTACCGTCGTCTCTTTACCTTCGGTGTCATCGCACTTACAACAGCGTAGATTTTTTTTGTTCTCTCTCTCTCTCTTTTTTTTTTTTATTTCATCTTGTAGCTCTCAACGGACAAGTAGATAAGATAAGATGCGCCATGAATGTTAGGATCCTTACTAATTATTTTTTTTTTTTACTTTATTGTTTATTTAGAGATTCTGTTTCCACATCTGTATGTAGGTTTTTGTTTTGTTTTTTTTTTCTTTTCTTTTTTTTTTTTTTGCATGCAAAGTGGAATCTGCTGTGGTGAGTAAACGTTAGCACTACAACACCACGGTTCAGCATGACACTTTCACACAAAGGCTTTTATTTTGACTTTTATTGCATTTCAATAAGCACCTTTTTTATGCATATACCCATAAACATTTCTCTCTCCAGCTCAAGGAATTGATGGTTTTTAAAGATGGCGTCTGAATAGGTGCTTATTGGTTTTTTTCCTCTCTCTCTCTCTCTCTCTCTCTCTCTCTCTCTTTCTCTCTTCTGTTCAGTGACTATTAAGATGGATCTTTTTTTTTTCTAGATCTATTTTATCTCATCACAAGATAATTGATTCCTATATTATATATAACGAGTAGCACTTTATGTATGTTGAAATCGTATTATCCCGACGGAACGTGAACAGATCAGCGCGTAACCAATAGAATACTAATCTCTAATAACCCACGGGAGGATCTCAGGAAGGAGAGAAAAAAACTCGCATAAAAACAATAAAACGGAAATCAAAAAGGAAATTAAATTAATTATACATACAGTGTTATTGCCAAAAAAAAAAAAAAAAAAAAAAAAAAGGAAGGGGGTCCATTTTTTAGGTTTTTTTTTTTTTTTTTTTTTTTTTTTTTTTTTTTTTTTTTTTTTTGTATAGCTCTTTTAAATTGTTTTAAAATGTGGCTGTTATCAGATTTCCAGTATGAACTAAACCCAATGTTCCAAAGCTGATCTGCGTTCTTTGCACACCTTCCTGTCATACGGGAAAATAAACACGGAAAACACCGAAGCAAGCATTTATGCACTGGCTGCTTATATTTATAATAACAGAGAATATTAATGATCAATGCTGGAGGATAGGCATGAAGAAGAACAGGGCCAGAATGTTGTGGAGCAGTGATTGCTACTACAGTATCAAGAAATGTGTGTGTTTGTGCATGCGGCACCAGAGTAAGGAGGGTGCGAACAGGACATGAATGTCTGCCAAACCAATTATATATCTGTTTGTAAATACACGCCAGTGCAGAACAGTAATGTGTGTTGAATTCTGCCATAACGATTCACACTGCGTTTTAAGTGGCAAAACATCTGACCTGTTTGCTTAGAGAGTTGTTGCCTCAATGCAAGAAGATCCCAGGTTCAATTCTTGGGCAAAGGGCATTTTTGTGCAGACTTTGCACATTCTCTTCGTGCTTGCCAGGGTTTTCTTTGGGGATAAAAACATGTTGATTTAAAGCGAGAGGTATACTAGTGTGAAGTTGCAATGTATAAAGCCTGGGTACTGGTATGGCGTTAAACAGTAATAAATAAATAAATAAACAACAAATACAAGTGGCACAAATGTGAATTGGAAATAACAGATTTCACATGGAAGTTAATAACGAAAAACATACATTTACATAAAACCACCACTGTGGGCCCTTGAGCAAGGCCCTTAAACCCCAATTGCTCAATTGTAAGTCGCTCTGGATAAGGGCGTCTGCCAAATGCTGTAATTGTAATTTATGCTTCCTTTAACAATAGCTGGTTCTTGGCATCATAAAAAGCACATCACCTCGATGAACATCTCGTCCTCGACTAGTTTGTCCACCAATGTAAAGCATAAATTAATGGCCACTTGCGGTCAGGTACAATTTAAGTTTGTTCATTCATTTTTCTTCATGTTTCAATTCTGTTCTTAGCTGTGTCTATAATTACATCCTCTGTTCAAGATTTGTAGACAATGAGCAACTGGACAAGCTGCTATACCGGATAGGTTTCCTAACAAAGTGGATAGTCAAAATACTGCTCTTAATATAGACTTATGGCTTAAAATGCACGAAAGCACGAGGGTCACTAATGTTAAATTGTAACCTGCTTTATAATTACACATAAATGGTTTGGACAGTTTTATTTCAAGTACAACCCTGTAATGTAGTTTTTTAGATTTGGACAAAATCTTTTCTGTTTTGGTTGTAAATGTTTATAATTTGTTGTCCTGCTCTAATCTCTTTCCACGGCCCCATGTTTTTTGTTTCCTTCTCTTATTTCCTCCTCCAACCACAAATATTCACTTTAGTAAATGTCTAGTGCTCGGTGAAAAAGTCCATGTAGAGGAAAAGTGGTAGAAACTACTTGTCTCTCGTGTTTGTTCCCTCAGTAGAGTCCTCAGTCAATAGATTAAAAAGCTGAACTTCTAATCAGGGTTCAGTAGTGCAGCCTAGCTACCTTTTTATATATTCCTTTCATAGTCTTAAACTTTAAACTTAAGCTTTAATCATGCGGCTAATAGTGAACCATTGATTTAATCCACACTAAGCAAAGCTATGTTCATTATTAATCTAATAGTGTGTTTATTACCTGTTTGATAGACTTAATGGAGCAAATGTATGCTGTATAACAATTCTCATTTATTTTAATGTGTAAAATACTGTATATATTCTATAGAAGTCTTCTATAAATTGAAATGTTCTTAAATCTATAGTTTGTTGATTTTTTTATTTATTTTTGTCCACTAACCTTATACTTTAATATATAGTATATCTAATACATTTAACGATCCTGTCCCTATTGGGTTCAAATTGAATTACTGCATTCGGAGACAGACAGATATTTTAGATTAGAATTGTGCAGGAGGAGTGTTTTCTTTTTTATATGTTAGGATAAACATCCAAGGCACTTCTGCTGTCTGTAGATATACACCAAGCCATGAATGAGTTTGTGCTTCTATTGGGTGCATTTTATTGTTATCATCGTCCAGCAGGCTTATTGAGTCCTACATCACCCTTTTGGTAGCTATAATTCAGAGACTTCCTTCCTTCTTTCTGTCTGTCTCTCTACCTCTCATACTCTCTCTCTTTCTTTCTCTGAGTATTTTTCTACTTTTTATTTTGGTGCAAATGTACACATAGAGGATGTAATTACCTCATATGGCTGCCATGGGAAATTACCAGGCTGTCGGTTGTCAAAGCAGTTTATCAAAACAAATACAACAATTTTAGGAAAAAACGGCAGGAAAAAAACCTTCCTGGCAAAGTTGGGCTGAAAATATGTTCAACCTTTAGGAATCCAATCACCAAAAATTTTAGAATTTCTTGGACTTTTGTAGTCTTTAGACATTATATTTGGCACAGAAGGAATACTAAATATTTTTTCTGTACATCTTATTTTGCCGTGATTCATAACTTCCCATTTTATGTTACATTGTCAATACAATTCACTATTGATTTCAAGTCATTGATTCGTCTTGTTTGATTATTTGATTATTGCTTGATTGTAGCGTAGTGGTTCCCAATAGTGGGGTTGCGACCCACAAGGGGGCCTCAGCAAGCTCTGTGGGGGTGGGGGATCACGTCATATTTTTAAGAGTTGAGCAGAGAGCATTAAGACGAATGATCATTTTGCCTTAACTAAAGCTTCTCCATGATCCCCCCCCCCTGACCAAATATTGACAAACTTGTAATTTATCTTTCGTACAAATGACTGAGTATTGCTGATTCAGCAGCTGACAGTATTGAGCCAGACATACTGGACCAAAGTTTGGAAGATTCCACCAATTCAAGTTGCAGTGCTAGAAATACTGTAAATGCGAAATGCAGAAAATACCAAGAGCAAGAAGTGTGAAGGGGGGACCCTAAAATGTTTTCTTGAGGAAAAGGGGGTAAACACTACTGTAGAGGGTATCAAAGTTGTGTTCACCCAATTGTTTAATAATGTCATTTTGTTTTTTAGTCAAATTCATGTACATGTTTTGACATGACTTCTGGCGTCAATGCTTTCTCATAGGTTGACTAGTTTTGGTTGGAAGTAACTGTGTTCACTAAGTGAATGCAGTGAACAAACTATGACTTGAAATTACAAATAAATAAAAATCATGTGCTGTGAGATGTTTCGCTGACATTGCATAGGTCAAGATTTGACTAAGTTTAATTCATAGGACTCTTTTAGCCTGATCGAAGTGTCACCCTCTAGGATAGACTAGGCCTTACACGTTTATTAAATTGTTTTAATATTTGTGTTTTTCTCCACTGAACCCATGAATGTAAATGTTAACTACTGTATAATTATAATAAATAATAACTGTAGACTGCAGAAAATAATACAACTCTTCACGCTATGATGAGCAGCCATTTTATTTATCCAGGGTGAAACTGATATTTAAACTGGAGGTTAAATATTTTATTCTAGTGTTTACAAAAACAAGCCCAGGAAAAAAGTGTGTCTAAATACTGCTGATATTGCCTTTGCTATCATTGAACTATTGTTCTTATGGTCTGTGTTGCATAATACAACCTGAACATGTTTACTTACCATTAAAAAAGAACAGGTCCAATAAAAAGAAAAGTTGTGGGACTGTAAATCTGTCTGTAGTAAACTGACTTCAAGTCACAGCTTGTATGAATTACATGTTTGTTTATGCCTGAAGTTTTTAACTTTTTTCTTTTTTACATCCTCTTACAAGATAATTGAAAAATAGAGATGATTTCACTTAAACACCATATCTAGTTTGGCTTTTTTTCTTTTATGTGTAACCGGCTGGCTGTAGGCAAATGAGTAGAATCCATGATGCAGAGAAATGGTTTCAACAGGTTTATTTTG
>JAOTRA010000037.1:12177175-12188294 GCA_026260255.1 Pseudolaguvia tuberculata | reverse complement strand
GACAAAGAGACAGAGAGAGAGAGAGAGAGAGAGAGAGAGAGAGAGAGAGAGAGAGAGAGAGAGAGAGAGAGACACAGACGGAGAGAGAGAGAGAGAGACAGGGAGAGAGATGATGTTTTTCTATTTAGCAAAACCCGAGTTAAAATGTTAACCTGTAAGAAAGATGGATGTACATGTACCACTGGGGGACGTGGGAAAGTGTTGGGAAAGTGTTGGGAGATCAGACTGTGATTCTCAGCACCACTGACCTGTCCCTGCTGAGACCCTGTACATTTCTCCCACCCGGCAAATACTCAACAAATAAATATAAGTCAGTCGGAATAAAGACCACTGACAAAATAATATTTACATTTTCATCCATTCATTCATCATCTAACGTCCTTATTCCCTAATTCAGGGGTACAGGGGTCTGCTGGAGGCTATTCCAGCGCACACACACACACACACACACAAAATCAGGGTGAAATCATTACGTTAGTAAAAAAAAAAAAAAAAAAAAAAACAGGGCAGAAAAACATTTTAGCTACTATGCAGGAGTTTGGTGACCCCTGGTGTAATGTGATATTACTATAGAATCCATTTACAGTTCCGAAATTAATATTCTAGAAAAATCATTTAAAAAATCGGATTTATTATTGAGAGCTATAAAGTAATGATTTGGGAATCAGGAGTTAGTCCCTACCTTAATGGATGTCCAGTTGGATGAGAAAAGTCTTTACAGTGTCTGGTATATGCACAGGTCTCCATAATGTAGACTATTTCTTTTGGGAACCCAAGATTTGACTGAAGGAATCTGGAACATTGTTGTAGTCGACCTTTTGGATTCATTAGAAGAAGAAGGAACAGTCGATTCTCATCCATGGTCTGATTTTAATCAACTTCCTGTTTCCTAAAGTCAATGGGAATGTCAGGACAGATGTGATAACCTTTTTCTTTGTGACCTTAATGATTGAGGAACTTTCAATCGAATTCCAATGAAAAAAAAACCTTACACAGGTTTATCAATAATCTAGAACTCCAGTTTAACAGGTATTAAATTAATCCAAAAATATATTAGGATATATTGTTGGGTTTATTTATTTATTTATTTTTCTGGATTTTTTCCAAAGTAAACACACTGACTCATTCGTGAATCATAGCTGATTTGAGGATATCCGAAAATCCACAAGGTGGAGCTGGAATCTGGTCTCCAGAATAGGTTTTCAGTTCAATCCCACCTTAGAAAGGGTTGTAGATCCGAGCCAATATTGGGCCCTTAGGAAAGACCCTGTAATTATCATCCTTTACTTTAAGGACACCATATCTTTCACCATAAAGCAACATATATATACTGTATATGCAAAATAAATCAAAGTTATTCAATAATTATAGATTAGATTAATAATCTCTCTCTTTTTTTAAAAAGAAAATTAAAAGGTTGGGGGGGGGGGGGGTTCCAACCTTTTCTGTTATTCCAATACCGGATGTGAATACATCTATAAATAGACCAGAAATGTTTTTTCCCCACACGGAAAAAAAAAGAAAAAAAAAAAGGAGTGTTCTTATGCTCCAGTGTTGAAACGACACTGATAATGTGGATGATTGCTCAAAAGGCCCTGCCCAGAATGTGACCTGCCCCAAAACCTGATGACTCTCTAGCCTATAAAAAGAAAAAAGGATGTTCAGGTTGATGTGAATCAGGTGTGCAACTTGTAACCACTTGTCCTACAACAACAACATACAAGAAGCTGAAATCTGCAAACTACTGAGATTTAACGGTGAGAACATTTCATTTAATTCTTTCCAACAATTGTTTAATGTAGAATTCCAAACTCAATGGCTTTCAGATAGAAAAGCTGGGAAGTAAATATTCATGTTGTTTTTTATTTTGTATGATTTTGACAGATTTATTATATTATAATCACTTTACTACGCTTGAGAACTTTTTATATTTGAATAAACATGGGAAAGATCAATTACGATGGCACCAAGGAACAGCCGTCGGTTCAAACCAATAAGGCAAGTAGAAAAAAAACAACAACAACCACCTGATGTATTTAAAAAAAAAAAAATCAAACACACACACACACACACACACACACACATTTGGAAAATAGAAAGTAAATCATTTATTTATACGTTGGGTTTTTTTTTTTCTTTTAGGGTTTATAGAAATATAATTTTATTTTTTAAGGTGTTGCTTAAAATAATCATTGTGTCGCTCAGAATGTGAAAATTAGGAATTAAGTTTTAAAAGCTAAATATAAATGATTTAAATATAAATTCAATGTATTATTCTTATCATTAGAACATAGAGCAGGAAAAAGAATTTTTTTTATTATAGTCAATAATTGCCAGACCAAAAATACCAAAATGACCCTACAACCCCAAATGACTTCACAAGATATTAAAATATAATTGTATTATTGCCTTTTTTTTTTTTTTTTTTTACACTAATTTTGTGTTTTGTGGACCCAAAAACATTTTTTTTCTTCCAATATGTAGTCTCCTGAGATATAGATATATACAGTTTGGACAAATGGTCTAAAGTAAATTCTCCAATAAAAATAGACAAAAGGATGAAACCTGAAGGACGTAAAGTAATGAACTGGGGACCGTGTGACACTTTATCACACTTAATGAAATGAGGAAGACCAAGTGATGATGAAGAATCTGATCTAATAGTGTTTGTAGATATAGAATAGGATGTAGTATTGATTTAATAAATGGGGGGGGGGGTTTTTTACAGATGAGAGAAAACCGAATCAGCCGATGTCCAATGTCTGTGCATATGAAAAACTTTGAAGACGGTTCTCGTCATCAAGACACGCTCTACCACCGAGCTGTCAAGGTGAGCGCGTACATTACATATATACATTTACTCTGTTTATAAGGAAAATTTATTATTTATTTTTGTCCTTATTATTATTATTATTATTATTGTTATTATTATTGTTATTATTATTATTATTATAGTATTTATTTACATTTGTGGAATTTGACACCCATCCTCATCCAGAATGATTTTTGAGGGTATTGAGGGTTGAGACCTTGCTCAGAAGCCCAGCTGTTGCCAATATGGTAGTGCTGGGAATTAAACTCTGTTCTTCCAATTAGCAAACACCTTAGCCACTGTGCTACAACTTTTCCCAATAATAATTAGAATATAGAAAGTCCCAGGTCCGATTCTCGGGCTGAGGGTCTTTCTATGCAGAGATTGCTTGTTTACTCCAGCTACTCTAGTTTCCTCCCACAGTCCAAAAATCTGTGAGTGTGTAAGTGTATGTGGCCCTGTGATAGACTAGTGACCTGTCCAGAATGTGACTCTGCCTTTTGCGCAGTGTCTGCTGAATGTAGGTTCCCGAAACCCCATGTGACCCTGAATTAGGCAATAAGCGGGTTAGATGAATGAATGAAATAATTAATATATATTTTTTTAATGATTTTATTAAATGATTTTATATAACCTTATCAAAGCATATAATATATGTATAACACATTTTATATTCATGTTATATTTACATTTTTTAGAATCATCTCTGCAAGCCAAAAATGTGTGAAGGTTCCATAATGAACCCGAAGACTTTAATCCGTTCTTCTCCGGCTTACCCGCTATCTGCCAATGAACTTCTCACACAGGCCATTGACTTCATCAACCAATACTACAAATCCTTTAAAATGTACGAGTCTATCCTTATAAAATACTTCTAATAACTGAAAGAATAAAAATTTTAGTTTATTGCTTTTTATTTGTTTTCCTCAGCTCTAAAATCGATGAGCACTTGGCTCGTGTTAATGAAGTAGCCAATGAGATCGAAGCCACCGGATCTTATCAGCTCACCCCTGAAGAACTGGCATTTGGAGCCAAACAAGCTTGGAGAAACGCTCCCAGGTGCATCGGCAGGATTCAGTGGTCCAATTTACAGGTCAGCTAAAATAATATTGAAAATTGTGTAAATGTTTGGGGAATAACGTAAATACAACATTTTGATGAATACTAAATTGACCGGGAAACGTTTTCTTTCCAGATGTTTGACGCACGGAAATGCAGGACCGCCAAGGAAATGTTCCAGTTTCTGTGCTCTCATATCAAGTTTGCAACTAATGGTGGTAATTTAAGGTATGACTTCATTCATCCATTCATCCATCCATTCATTCATCCATCCATCCATTCATTCAGTTACAGTTACAGTTTGGCATTTGGCAGACGCTCTTATCCAGAGCGACTTACATTTGAGCAATTGTGGGTTACTCAAGGGCCCACAGTGGTTGCTTGGTGGAGGTGGGAATCGAACCCTGGTCTTTCCGGTATTAGTCCAACACCTTAACCACTAGGCTACCACTTCCCGTCACTAGGCTACCAATTCATTCATTCATCATCTTACTTGCATTTTCCCTAATTGGCAGTCACAGAGATCTGTTCAAGTCTATCCCAATGCACACAGGGTAAAAGGCAGGGGTACACCCTGGACGGGTCACCAGTCCAAAGCAGGGCCATACATAGATGAACAACCTACAGACTGCTATGAGCGCTTATGAAACTTCTTACTGTGAGGCAACCGTGCAAACTACTACGCCACAGCGCCACCCACAAAGTTTCATAATAAATCCTTTTGGGTTTATACAGTCGTTTGTAATATTATTAACTAATAAAATTAAAATAAATTAAAAAAGGCTTATAAAACGGCAGCTTTTCCTAGTAGACTATGGAAACTTGCCAAACACTCATTTAGCAAATAATGACCTTTTAGACTTATAATATAATTATTATCGTAAAAATGTCTGCCTGCCAAACAAGTTTTTATTATCTCCTGTGAAAACTGATGTTATGGCAGGTACGAATATCACCAAAGGGAAATAATTAATCTCACAACTAAATTAAAAAAGAAATAAATGATGTACATCCCACTGTGAGCGCTGAAGTAACATAGTGATTAGCATGTCCTCACAACAACAAGGTCCCGGGTTCGATTTCCGGGCCAGGGGTGTTTGTGTGGAGTTTGCATGTTCTCCCTGCGCTTGCGTGGGTTTGTACCGTAGGTTACTTGTTGATTCTAAAGTGTCTGTGTGTGTTTGGTGTGTGTGTTTGGTGTGTGTGTCGGTGTATGTGTCGGTGTGTGTCGGTGTGTGTCGGTGTGTGTCGGTGTGTGTGTGTGTCGGTGTGTGTGTGTGTGATTGTTTGATTGTTTGTCCATTGTTCAGTGGGAAGTGGTAGCCTAGTGGTTAAGGTGTTGGACCAATACCAGAAAGACCGGGGTTCGAGTCCCACCTCCAGCGCCAATCAGCCATTGTGGGCCCTTGAGCAAGGCCCTTAACCCACAATTGCTCAGTTGTAAAAAAGAGGCCGAATGTAAGTCGCTCTGGATGAGAACGTCTACCAAACGCGTAACTGTAACTGTTGTCCATGTGTGGTGCTGCGATGGACTGGTGACCAGTCCAGGGTGTACCTCTGCCTCTCACCCTATGTGTGCTGGGCTAGTTTCCAGCGGACCCCCGTGACCCCGAATTAGGGAATAAGCTAGTAAGAAGATGAAATCTCAGTGTATTGCTTTAACCCTTGGTTTGTTTGTTTTGTTTTTTTTTGTTCTTAACAGGTCAGCCATTACCATCTTTCCTCAAAGAACTGATGGAGAGCATGATTTCCGTGTATGGAACGGTCAGCTCTTTAAATATGCTGGCTATCAAATGGAGGATGGCAAAATTATTGGCGACCCTGCTAATGTTGAATTCACTGAGGTATCTATAGCTTCCATGGAGTTTTTTTTTTTTTTTTTTTTTTTTTATGCTAACCAAAAGTGATCATGTCTAAACTATTTAATTTCTTCTTTTATTAGATTTGCGTCCAGCTTGGATGGACACCAAAGTACGGGCCCTTTGATGTGCTGCCACTGGTCTTACAAGCCAATGGAGAAGATCCTGAACTTTTTGAACTTCCCCCAGAGTTGATCCTGGAGGTAGAAATGGAGCACCCACAGTAAGTGCACAGTGCTGGATGAAAGACATTTAGTTTATTGTGATTAAAAAAAATGAACCCATTGTTTATATATTTCCATAGATATAAATGGTTCAAAGATCTGAACCTCAAGTGGTATGCGTTGCCTGCTGTTTCTAACATGATGCTGGAGGTTGGTGGTATTGAGTTCACAGCATGCCCCTTTAATGGTTGGTACATGGGCACTGAAATTGGTGTAAGGGACTTTTGTGATGTACAGCGCTACAACATTTTGGAGGTAAACCTCGTTCTCTTAGTCTAAGGTTGGCTATAGGTTTGGAATTTGGGTTGTTTTAAAACATCATTTAATGACTTTTACAGAAAGTCGGACGTCTTATGGGGTTGGACACACACAACCTGTCATCGCTGTGGAAGGATGAGGCTCTGGTTGCCATCAACGTTGCTGTGATTCACAGTTTTCAGGTACAAAACTCCTCATTCTATAAAAAGAAAAAGTCATTAGTGTGTATTAGGTCTTGACTGAGGGTATTTTTTTTGGGGGGGGCTGCAGAAAAACAAGGTGACCATCACAGACCACCACTCAGCCGCAGAGTCCTTCATGAAGCACATGGAGACTGAATTACGCTTGCGTGGTGGCTGTCCCGCTGACTGGATCTGGTTGGTGCCTCCCATGTCTGGTTCTCTTACCCCTGTGTTCCACCAGGAGATGATCAACTATATCCTGTCCCCCTTCTACTACTACCAGGTAGAGCTTATGCCAAATTTATGCACAGAAAGAATCGAACCCGGGACCGTCCCAAAATGAAAGCAACCACTGGACTAAAATTGAAAATGTAGACCATCGTAAAAGTCCCACCAGGCCACTGTATTAACCCTACTGTTGTTGTTTCTGTCTGAAGCCTGATCCCTGGTTAACGTATGTCTGGAAAGATCAGACCAAAGGACTAAAGAAACGGCGAAAATTCAGCTTCCGAGTCATTACAAAGTAAGACAACGTCTCCAATGTTTTTAAATTATAATCCCAAACAATTAACAAGCTTATTTACTCATTAATCCTATGATGATATTTCTTTAGGGCGGTGGTGTTCTCTCAAATCCTCATGCTGTCCACCTTAAAAAAGAGAGTGCCATGCACCATCCTCTACGCTACCGAAACCGGGAAATCGCAAACTTTGGCCAAAAAGCTCAAATCGATGCTCAGCTGTGCTTTTAATCCCAAGGTGAGAACTTCATCTTTTACGTATCCGCCCTTCTATTGATACAGACTTCATTTATTTATCTGTATCTATGAAATGAAAAAAAAAAAAAACCCGGAATTGTTTATTTCTTTACTAAAACAGCTCCTTTGCATGGAGGATTACAAATTTCAGGATCTTAAGGATGAACGTTTTATGATGGTCGTCGCCAGCACATTCGGCAACGGAGACCCTCCAGGAAACGGAGAGGTACGAGTCAGGACAATCTCATCCCATTTAGCATATTCTCTATCACATTACCTTTTGCCCGATTGCACTGGAATAGGCTCCAGCAGACCTCCATGACCCGAATTAGTGAATAAGTGGATTAGAAGATGAACGAATGAACGAATGAACGAATGAATGAATGAATGATTGTACAATTTCTCTGAGGAACCACTCAAATGTTCTGATTTACAATTTTATTTCTCAGACTTTCAAAAAGCATCTGATGAACTTAACTAAGCTGCAAAACAACATGAGGTCGGTTTGAACTTCCTCCTTAACTTACTATTCTTTTACAATAGTAACCAACGAGAACGAGAGTTGAGTGATTCGTTGAGTGATTAGTTTTTTTTGTTCTTTTTTTTTTTTTTTTTTCTCCCATTACACAGGTACTGCGTGTTTGGACTTGGCTCGCGTATGTATCCTCAATTTTGTGCTTTTGCCCATGCTGTGGATGACAAGTTGGCAGAGCTTGGAGCCAAACGTGTGACTTCCATGGGAGAAGGAGATGAGCTCAATGGGCAGGATGAGGCTTTCTCTACTTGGGCTTGTAATGCTTTTAAGGCGAGTATGCGAGTTAGTTTTAATGCGAACAACCATGACGTTCTGCTGTTTTCTAAAAATGGATTTCATTCCTTAGGCTGCATGTGAGGAATTTAATGTTAAGGGCCAACTGTCAGGAACTCAACGTTTGTCCGAGACCTGGGATGCTCACAGATACCGAGTTCAACCTGATAGCAGCACCCTCAACCGTGTCTCAGGTACCGTATCTAATCATACGTATCGGAATTACCATTCGGTGGTACAGTGTTATCTGATCAGCATTCTCGTTTGGTTCGTACAGCCCTATCAGCCCTCCATTCTAAAACGGTGTTTCCCATGAAGCTGAAGAAGAGAACAAATCTCCAGAGTGTAGAATCAAGGTCTGATCTTAATCGACATGCCCCATAAGGCTTTTACATCCTGTTTTATTTGGGATGGGTGATCATATTCTTTAAGGTTTCTCACTGTTTTTGATTGGTTGTTTTCAGCCGTTCTACTTTATTGGTGGAACTAGAAGTGGAAAACGGTAACGAGATCTTGAATTATGCTGCTGGAGACCATGTGGGTGTTTTCCCAGGGAATTCAAATGAGCTGGTGATGGGCATTCTGAAGCATCTACCCAACAACCCTCCAGCCAATCAGACTGTTCAACTCGAATACTTGCCAGAGGCTGGACCGGGTAAGAACTCGACAAGTCTATAATCTATTATCAGGATGAAAAACGAGGAAATATTCAATGCTACGTATGACTAGCAACAAGCATCGATCGCTACATATGTCGGAATTGGCTGTGTATGAAACCAATTTGGGTCCAGTTTAGGTGGGAATCAGGTATCCAATAGAGCTGTATAGTAATCAAAGACTGTTTTTTGCACCCTGGTGTACTCTAGGAGGTGAAGTATGGCAAACAGATTCTCGTCTCCCAGCCTGCTCTGTAACTCAAGCTCTTACATATCTTCTGGACATCAGCACACCACCTTCTCAAAGCTTCTTACGCAAACTCTCTCAACTGACCAAGAAAGAAGATGACAGAAAACGTCTGCTAGAACTGGCATCGGTACGTGTCGAATGAAAATCACTTCTTAAAAACCTTCTTTTTTTTTTGTAAGTTTAAAAGTTGATCAACGCGTTTACTTCATTTTGCAGGACTTCAAGTCTTATTCAGACTGGAAAGAATTCCGGAAACCCAACTTCCTGGAAATTTTAGAAGAGTTTCCTTCACTGGAGATTTCTGCAACTTTCCTGCTCAGCCAACTACCCCTGATGAAGCCTCGCCTCTACTCTGTAAGCTCTTCTCCTGATCTCTACCCCCACGAGCTTCACCTCACAGTATCGGTGGTCAACTACCGTACCCAAGGTAAAGGAGAACGTAATAAACTGTACTAATAGAGTCGAACCTCAGTCTGACAGACATGAGAAAGGTATTTTATAAAAAAAGTTAACATTGTATTTCGGGTTCTTTTTTGTTTATTAGATGGGAAGGGTCCTCTCCATCATGGGGTCTGCAGCACATGGCTCAACACCCTCAAGGAAGGACAGACAGTACTTTGCTTTGTTCATGGGTACGTGAGCAAACAACATCTTAGATAAAAGGTCTAACCCTCAGAAGCTTTCGTTAAAACACTGGGGGTGGGTGGGGCTAAATAGATGAGGTAACGGTTATGAAGATATTGTACCAGGTCTTTCCATCCTGCTTACAAATTAAGTCATTCTATCAACAGGATAAGACACCCATTCTGTCATGAAAATAAATCTAGAACTTCTTATGACTATGATTTCAGATCCGGTGGATTCCACCTTCCTCCAAATCCCAGCACTCCGACTATCCTAATCGGAGCAGGAAGTGGTATTGCTCCCTTCCGTAGCTTCTGGCAGCAACACTTCCATGACATGAAAAAGACAGGTACACCTAGATCCAGTCCCAAACAGTCAACCTGCGATAGGAAATCGTTTCCATCAGGATGGTTTGGGTGATTTTTTTATGAAAAGTCTGGAAATGTTATTGCAGGTCTGCAAGTGAGTCAAATGATACTGGTGTTTGGCTGTCGTAATTCCGAACTGGATCATCTTTATAAAGAGGAAACCTCTGACATGAAGGAAAAAGGCATCCTGAAAAGCATCACTTCGGCATACTCTCGCAAGCCCGGTTATCCCAAGGTAGGTCCGTTTGGGGTTTTTTGGGGGGAAGGAACAAAGCATTATGGGTGTTTTTATTTTAGTCCTGGAGGCGCTTACAGAGTTTAGCTCCAACTTTAGCTTAACACACCCACCTGGAAGTTTTAGGAAAATTTAGGAAAATCTAGATTAGTTGGTTGGGGTGTTTTAAATTAGGGATGGAGCTCAACTCAGGACAGAGTGTCCCTACAGGACAGAATTTGACACTCCTGGTGTGGTGGGTTAAGACACCACTCTGGTCTTTTCAGGTCCCACTCCTTATCACTCTTTCCTCTGTCACATCTCTTTCTGTCCTATTAAAAAAAAAAAACAACAACAACGAGAAGACTATTTATTCATTAATCTTCTAACCCACTTATTCCCCCCCCCCTTTTTTGGATGAAGAATAGGTGGGTTAGAAGATTAATGAATAAATAAATGAATGAATGAATTTTTCAATCACCACCTTAACCGAGGAGCTACCACGAGCTGTTAGATGTCCACTGTTATATGTATTGGTTGCCATAACCTTCATATCTCATCGGATTTCCTCCGTAGGTCTATGTTCAAGATGTCCTGAAGAAGCAGCTTAGTGAAGACATTTGGGAAGCCTTGATTCAAAAGTCTGGACATGTTTATGTGTGTGGAAGCATGAGCATGGCTCGGGATGTGGCACTTTCCATCCAGGAGATCCTGATTAATCGTCTGGGTATAAATCTGAAACGGGCAGGAGAATTTCTGGACCAACTGAAGGTACGATTCCATTAGGGTGGATTTTAAAGTCTTCATATTCTGAATAGGGGAGGTGTGGTGGCCTAGTGGTTTGCCCTCCTCACAGCAAGGTCTTGAGTTTGATTCCCTTGCAATGGCTCTTCCTGCGTAAAGTTTGCATGTTTTTTTCCAGTACTCTGGTTTTCTCCTACAGTCATGTGCCTTAGGTTGACGGGTGATTCTAAATCGCCCATAGGTGTGTGTGTGTGTGTGTGTGTGTGTGTGTGTGTGTGTGTGTGTGTGTGTGTGTGTGTGTGTG
>JAOTRA010000037.1:11852959-11870908 GCA_026260255.1 Pseudolaguvia tuberculata | reverse complement strand
CATCTCAGGGCAACACATAGACAAACAACCATTCACACACACATTCACTCCTATGGACAATTTACAATCACCCATTGCAAGCGCAGGGAGAACATGCAAACTCTGCACAGAAAGATCCTGGCACGGGATTCGAACCCACGATCTTCTTGTTGTGAGGCGACCGTGCTAACCACTACGCGCCACCCGGTGCTGTATTAAATATTTTAACAATTATTTTTTCCTTTCTTTTGCATATATCTTGTTGTTTTCTTAACCCTCCTAAGCTTCATCATTCATCAACCGTGCCTGGTTACGACTGAGGACGATCCAAAATGGAAACTTGCAGAGTAGCTCAATTTTTATTATTTCTATTTGTTACATCTAAACTATGAACTAATAATTTTTATCATATATGATTTATACACTTTTCTGCTTTAGCTGTTTTTCCCTCCATTACAATTAAATCTTGTTGTTTTAAGTAAAGAGTATACGTTATAAACCATAACAAACAATACGGTTAAAAACACCATCACCCATAAACAATGCTCATAACAAACAACAGAATGAGGATAATCATGGAAATCTTAAATCTTTAAATTCATACATGTTTTAAGAAACCTGTGATAAATTCCTGTAGAATTACCAGCTGAAAGAAATGATATCTAAATATTTAATTAAACAAATCCAACTAAATATAAGGCTTACTTAGTAAATGCCGCTTTTTGTTTTTTTAGCACTATAATAAAGGTATTTCTAATTTCTCTTGTTTTTATACCGTAGATAATTGGATTCACAACAGGAAGCATTGTGTAAATCAGCAAACCACTTATATGCTGTGCACTTGGAGGTAAATTTGGAAAACGATACGAAAGTATAGTAAAGGTTGAAACAATTTCATACAGAACAAATGTAATAATCTGTGCTAAACATGTGTTTACAGCTTTACTTCTAGCCAGGGCTTGTGTGTTTGAAAGACAGGTCTTAAGAATAAGTACATAAGAGAATAACTGAATAGTCACACTAATACCTTGCATAACTCCAGTTATAGCTAAGCCATAAACATTATTCACAGTAAGATCACCTCCACATGAGAGCTGTAACAGGCCACTATTGCTACAATAAACATTTACAATAAAAGTTTTGCATTTTGGAAATCTTGCCTGAAGAGAAAATAATACAACAATCATGACAAAGTCAACACCCCAAGCCAAAGCTATCACACCACCAACTGTGTATGGTCCCATTATAGAGTTATATTTGAGTGGCTTGCATATTGCTATGTATCGATCAAATGACATGGCTGCCAAAATAAAAAGTACACCACCTGCATAAGAATGAAGCAAAAAGCCTTGCAGAACACATGTTGGGTAATAGACATTATTTGTTTGAGTTACAATATCCAAAAGAACTCTGGGTAAAGCACATGTAATTGCCATTAGGTCTGCCAATGGAAGGCTGAACAAAATGTAAAACATTGGTTTACGAAGACTTTGCTGGGTAATTATTAATGCTAAAATAGTCACATTACAGAAGACTGAAAAGAAATAAACGAGAAGTCCAATGATGAAGACAGGATAAATAGCTTCAGGAGGGATGTTAAATTTGGCAATTTGAAGGTTGAAATTAAATGTGTTATTGAACAGCGTTTGCTCCATTTCAAACCAGTAAGCAACAAACGAAGAAAAAAAAAATAATAATAATTTCCCTGCACGTTCTTGGTTATTTTTATATTTTCAGATAAATGTCAGACAGCTGTGAGACTTACTATAAAATATCCACTTGTTTCGATAGAGGGACGTTGTATGCTATATTTATATTCTCTTCTGTCCTCCAAAGACTCTACAAGTTACTCACATGTCACCAGAGGATATTAGCAAACTGTTATGCCCATAAATGTTATCATGGTAAGGGCAAAGCAAGTCTTACAACAGAAATTAAAAATAAAATTGTAACATTTTTAGTCAAAAGCTTAGTATAACAATGTTGCATAAAATTTTACAGGTAAATCTAATTTATTTAGCTGTTAATCCTAAGGCCCTGAGATGGACTGGCAACTCGTCTAGGGTGTACCCCCGCCTCTTACCCTATGTGCGCTAGGATAGGCACCAGCAGATCCCTGTGACATTTTGGTCTCTTTTTTTTTTTTGAAAAACTGAGCAATTGTGGGTTAAGGGCCTTGCTCAAGGGCCCACAGTGGTTGCTTAATGGAGCTCGGATTTGAACCCCGGTCTTTCTAATATTAGTCCAACGCCTTAACCACTAAGCTACCACTTCTCACTTATTCTTGAACAGGTTTACACACTAAAATATTTATTTCAAATATGATCAATAGATAAAGATGGAAGGCAGCACAGTGGCTTAATGTTTAGCACTGTTGCTTCACAACAGGCCCAGGTTTGATTTCCGGGCAGGGGACTTTCGTTGTGGAGTTTGCATGTTCTCCCCTTGCTTGCGTGGGTTTAATCGTTTCCTTCCACAGTCCAAAAATGTGTAAATTTAGTTGATTCTTAATTATCCTTAGAAGTGAGTGTAAGTGTGAGTGTGTATGGACTTGTGATGAACTAGCAACCTGCCTCTCCTGCCTTTCACCATTCAGAAAGCTGGGATAGGCTCCATGGCCAAGTACCGGGAAAAAAACAAGTATAGAAGATGAATGAATTAAAGGGATTAACATTAAAAACTTCTTCAACTTATCATTATCATTAAATCAACATTGTTTAAGTATTACTCCAGTCTTCTTTTATGGATAACAAGACTTTTTTTAATCATGGATTTTTATTTATTTCTATAAATCACAGACCATTTAAGAACATGTCTTTATAAATGCTCAATAGTCATTTTGAAGTCTCACAAAGTCACAAAGTCGTCCATCCTAAAAGGCGTCATAAAATAATGATAACACAATTGCCTTACAGCAAGAAGGTCCCGGGTTCAATACATAGGCAAGGGTTCCTTCTATGAGGATGTTTTCCCTGTGCTTGTGTCTTTTCTATATGTTCCCCCCAAAAAACATACACATTCTAATTTGTCCATAGGAGAGAGAGAGAAAGAGAGAGAAAGAGAGAGAGAGAGAGAGAGAGAGAGAGGGAGTGAGTGTATGTGGTTGTTGGCCCTGCAATAGAGAGGTGACTGTCCAGGGTGTACCCCTGTCTTTTGCAGTATGTAGACTGGGATAGGCTCCAGCAGACACCTGTGACTCAGAATTAGGGAATAAATAGATTAAAAGACGAATGAATCGATTAAGGTAGGTCATTCATGCCATCTAGTGGTGGGTAAGATTTTGATCTAACAATTTTTAAATCACAATGAAAAATCAATCACATGGTTTGATATGGTTGAATTGTACAACACAATGACAAATAAAAAAATAAATTAAATTAATGTTTTAAATATTTTAGATAAAACCTGACTGATGTATATACCCATTACATCTATCCTCTTTATCTTTCACCATTTACAAAAATATAGTAAACAGACTAGTTTGTTGTTCACAATAGATTTACGCTATACTTTCAGATTACTGGATACTTATTAGTCCCAAGGTAAGTATCCATGCAACCAAGCACCTTGCCATGAAAACGGGCTGGCCATAAACTATATATAATGTCAAATTGAAGTAAAGTACTATACATTTTCTTAGGGTTGGTTAAAAGTAGCTTTTAAAAAATATATATATATATTTTTTAATTTGCTTAATACAGCCAACCAAAATTGCTAGTAAGCAAACTACTTTCAGATATATATTTAAATTTTTTTTTTTTAATTTTGCATTTTTATTCTGTTTGTCCATTTAAAAAAGCGAAGGACAATGAACTCTACATCCATCTATACAACTCTTCTTTATATGGAACCGCTGGACATACCATCAGCTTATATCATACCAGTGTTTTTATTTGGAGCCCTTACCTATTGCAGTATTATGTTTTTTAACATTACATTACTGCTAGCAATTGCTCTGAACCAGAAACTTCATAAACCTATGTACATTCTATTGTTCAACATGCCAGTGAATGACATGATAGGTGTCACTGCTTTTTTGCCTAAGTTGTTATGTGATATACTGTCACAGAATAGATTTATTACATATACTGCATGTTATGTGCAAGCTTATTTTGTACATTTGTATGGGTGTGGATCGTTACTTATTTTAATTGCCATGGCGTACGACAGATATTTTGCAATTTGCTTGCCGCTAAAATACAATACAATTATGTGTCCAAATAATCTGGTAAAATTAATCATCTCAATATGGTGCACAGCTTTTGGGATAAATAGTACGCTACTTGCTCTGAACTATCGTGAAGAGATTTGTAGCACACATATGGTAGACACTTTCTGTAATAATCCAAGTTTGATGAAGCTAATATGTGGGGACAAACGTGCAAGTAATTTCTATGGACTCGCTATCACAGCTTGGTATCACACTGTAACATTGTTTACAATAATATTTACATACATCCAAATCTTATATGCATGTGGTTCTAAAGCACGGTCTCATGCTAAAAGCAAAGCTATTCAAACGTGTGGTACACACCTGGTTGTTTTCTTATGTATAGAACTGAGTTCGCTGTTTGCAATAATTTCCCATAGGTTTGACAATGAAAATGGGAACTTAAGAAGGATCAGTGGTGCAGCTGTTATGGTATTTCCTCCCTTTCTGAATCCTCTGGTATATGGATTAAAAACTAAAGAAATTCAACAGAACATTTTTTTCTTTTTCCATAAAAAAAGATTACCTTCATAAGGAAATACAGTATAATGTATAACAGTATAATTATAGATAATTATGTTTAATTAGCAGTGAATTATTATTATTATAACTATTTAATTACCACAATTCTAACAGCATAGTATACATAGTTTAGTAATAATAATCTTAAGTGCTGCCATTGATTCATCTACTTGTCATACATGTATAAATACATTACCTAGGGAGAGTTAACGCTCTGCACATGTGCTCAATAGTGTATTGCTCGGAATCAGTGCTTTTTAATAAAGTCTTTTTATTATTAATACATTATTTTACATTATTACTGTATTTTAATTTAATTAATGCATACACCTTATTATCAATTATTTTTTAGAAATTCCTATTCAGTAACAAATAAAACAAATATTTAATACTGATTAAACATGTAGGAAAATGTACAACAGTTTATATTAACTTCTTTATTAGCTACACATATTGTACAGTACTTCAATAAATTGTGTGATGTATATTTTGGCTGTTTTATTGTTAATGCTCTGCCATTACTGTCTTCACCATGATGATGCTTGCTTACTTACAGGATTTTTGTCCTGCGGCTCTATATGTGAAAGCATCAAATTACATTATCAACATTTAGTTAAACTTTTCTCATAAAGAATCAACAAACAGTTAAGATTATGGCAAAGTATTAGTTTAACCCAAATATTTGTCTATTCTCAATCGTTCAGTTCTAAGATATCTAAAATGCCAAACTTTACCCATTTACTTTTATAATAAATGTATTCTCTGAAAGTAATAATTAGATAATATTTAAAATGTCTTATTTGTGAATTTATTACTTTCCCTAGCAAACTATACTGTTATTACAAATATAAACAGTGACATTTGAAAATATTATATAGCACTACTTTTGTACACAGAAAAATATAGGCAAGAAGAAAGTAAAAAAAGACATGAAATCAAACCAACACTTTACTTTAGGTCAAATTTTATATAGGCTGTTTTTCTAAAGCATGAATTCCTGAAGGGAAATCCCATTATCTTTAATTTATCACTGTTATGCTAAGGGCCTAAGTCCACTTCACTCTCTACCTTGTCTTTCTACTCTCATACGGTGAAGCAAATTCACATACAGTGAATCTCATAGAGGTGTTCAGAAAAGCATGGTGTCACAGCTATTGCTTTACAGGCAATGGGACTCAACCATTGAGCTGTTGCCCAAAAACATGAAACCCAGAAGTATGGTTATAATTGGCCAGCCAATGTGACCCTCACGCGACACAATGTATTTATTCCATCCATCAGGGAACACGGGTTGCCATACATAAAGATACTTGCTTATAGCTTATTATATCTTATATGTAATGTTTTACTAGAGCTGTGGATTCATGTAACTTCTCCAGATGGACCATGGGCTTCTTGGCTGCTTCTCTAACCAGTGCTCTCCTTGCTCAATCTATCAGTTAAGGTGGACGGCCATGTCTTGATAGGTTTGCGGTTGAAGCATTCTATTCTCAACATGTTTGAATAATGGATGAACTCCTCCAAAATTTTATTCCTGACTCGTTTGATGAGTTCTTAGATCTTCATTATTCATCCGTGTTCTCTAACAAATCACTGAGGCCTTCACAGTACATGTGTATTTATATTGACTTAATAACATACAGCATACAGGTGATTTCATTAAGGGGTATCAGAGTCATCTTACTACAAATACACATCAGAATTTGTTTGAATAAAATGTTCAGTTCACAATAATTTGTTAATTTATGTTGGTCTATTACATTATGTTTGTGGTTTTAAGGTGAAAAAGTTCAAGGGGTATTAATGTGTTACCAAGAACTGTAAATTCCCAGCGGTTTATTATTTACAACCTAATGGGTCACCAGGGAATTATTATAACTGGCTGTGTACTCAAAATTTATTTAAAATGGCAGGAGGAGGTCTGAAAAGTTCGGATATATCAATAATAAGTTAAATCCTGACATATTAGAGATTTGAGGTAAGCAGTCTGAGTCTATTTTAAATAATTAATTAAAAATATTTGTAAAAAGTGTGTTTCATTTGTATAACTCTCTTTTTTTCTTTTTGATGTACAGTAAATTGGAGAACAATGAGCTCTAACGTATCCATATATTCAGCTCTTCTTACTTTCGAACCAATGGACATTTCACCACAATATGTTTTACCAGTGTTTATATTTGGGACCCTTACATATACTGCTATCTTGGTGTTTAATTTGACTCTGTTTTTAACAATTGTTCTAAACCAAAAACTTCACAAACCAATGTACATATTGTTATTTAATATGCCACTCAATGACATTTTAGGGGCTACTGCTCTTTTTCCCCAAATCATGACTAATTTGGTGACACATAATAGATCCATCACTTATTCTACATGTTACTTGCAAGCTTTCCTGATACACTTTTATGGGAATGGAGCATTTCTTATTTTGCTCTCTATGGCTTTTGACAGATATACTGCAATTTGCTGCCCACTGAAATACAATGCAGTGATGTCCCCGATTAATGTGTTTAAAATAATCCTGTTGGTCTGGAGCATCAATTTTGCATTGATTGGTTCTTCAGTAGGGTTGACATACCGTCAAGAGATTTGCAGAACAAGAATAGTCGATTTTTTCTGTAACAATCCATGCTTGATGAAGCTTATATGTGGGGACATAAGTCTACCTAACTACTTTGGTCTGGCTGTTACAGCTTTGATCCACACTCTATCAATTTGTATAATGTTATTCACATACATCCAAATTCTTATCACCTGTATCTCTAGAAGGCAGTCAGATGCAAAAAGCAAAGCTATTCAGACATGCGGTACCCACTTAATTGTTTACTTATGTTTAGAATTTTGTACATTGTTTACCTTAATTTCCCACCGATTCGAGAATGTACCTGACAAATTAAGAAGGGTTTTTGGTGTATCTATAATGATACTTCCACCCTTTGTTAATCCTTTGATATATGGATTGAAAACAAAGGAAATTAAAGCGAATATCACCGCATTCTTCCGTAAAAAGGTATCTCCTTTCTAACAGAAAACTACATGTTTGTGGACACCTAACCATCAGATGCATATCTGTATAATCTGGAATAATATGTTTGAAACTGCAGGCATTTGTGATGCTATGGTGACCACAAACCTTCGGCAAAATAGTGTATATTGTGTATAGTGAGACGTTACATTGCATTTTACACTGACAATACAATATTTATAGAACAGCTAAGACAGTTAAGATTATAATTATAATCTTATATTATATTATATAATATATAATTATATAATTATAATACTATGCAGTGTATTGTAACTATTGATACATAGTTTCTAGTTCATTCATTCATTCATTCATTCTTATTCCCGAATTCGGGGTCACGGTGGTCTGCTGCGCCTATTCCAGCACACATCAGGCAAGAGATGACCCTGGACGGGTCGTTAGTCCATCTCAGGGCAACACATAGACAAACATCCATTCACACACACATTCACTCCTATGGACAATTTACAATCACCAATCCACCTAATCTGCATGTTTTTGGACTGTGGGAAGAAACCACAGTACCCAGAGGCCCACAGACCCACGGAACATGCAAAGTTTGTCCATTCATTCATCTTATTATTTAAATCTGGGTCAAGAGGGTCTGCTGGAGCCCATTTTAGCGTACAGTCACAGTTTGGCATTTGGCAGACGCTCTTATCCAGAGCGACTTACATTTGGCCTCCTTTTTACAACTGAGCAACTGTGGGTTATGGGCCTTGCTCAAGGGCCCACAGTGGTAGGCATAATGGAGGTGGGATTCTCAGTCTTTCTGGTACTAGTTCAACACCTTAACCACTAGACTACCACTTCCCACCGTGGTACATAGTGTTGCCATCACAGGGCCACACATAGACAAACGACCACAAACACACTCCTATGGGCAATGTAGATTTTAGAATCACTAATGTACATGTTTTTGGACTGCGGGAGAGAACCGGAGCGCAAGGAAAGCATGCAAAGTCTGCACAGAAATACCACTTGCCAGAGACCTTCATGCTGTGAGGCGACCGTGCTAACCACTACACCATCGTATTTTACATTACATTAACAAAATCAAAAGTTTTGTTATTTAATTGATTTCAAATGTGGTGTATTTGGTATAATTTAATATAATGTGGTGTACTTATGTTTAATGTTTACTTTCTTACCCATGCATGTTAAAGATATTTTCAATAAATTCAGTCACTGAAGTGATCATTATTAATGTGAGTTCTATCGTATGATTGTCATCAACCTTCTATCTTCTGGTTGAAAAGTAACATAATGTACAAATAAATACAAATAAATGCATATGCATATAAATATACATTTATTTATAAGTATTTATATATTCTGTGGAAAGTGTAGCCAAATACAGATGTTTGGTACAAACCTTTGCACACCACCAAAGGCTCTATTGGTTCACAAAATACTGGAGGCCTACCATTTGATCCTGCACACAATATATTTTGGTTCGTAACCACTGTGATTCAAAATGCTGCTTCACTCAGTCCCCTAACATCTGGTTATGAAATTACTCTTGATAAAAGGAGCATTTGAAAAGGTTCCGGAACAGACATCCTGTAGTGGCAGGGGCTAAGGTCTTGAGGTCATGGTCAAGCACATGTCTGTACATGTTTCCCCCAATCAAAGTTAGGAGTTCTAGACCAAGTATGCCAGGATGGTTCTACTATAGTAGGACTACTACTGGTAGACATAGTGTTCAGTTATCAGTAGGTTCAGTGCTGAAATTTCTGCAGAAATGTTTCTGTACAGGGTTAACTCTGTGAAGCTACAAAATATATGTGGCAGTCACAGCTGTCTTTCACACCTCAGTGGGTGGAAAATCAGTGGTCCCACAAGTAGTCCCACTAGGATTCTTAGTGGCGAAGGCCTACATGACAACTGAGAGACCTGGCTCTGAGAGACGTGGGAAGGGATAGTCCAGTAATTAAGGTGTTGGACTAATACCGGAAAGACCATGGTTTGAATCCCACTCCACCAAGCAACCACTGTGGGCCCTAGAGCAAGTGGCTTAACCCACAATTGTACCAATTTCATATACTGTGCACTGATGCATCTGTATTCTACATATGTATTTTCAGATCCAGAATGTTTTATTGAATACCTCGTGGAAATTGCTAATGTATTTGTAAGAATGTGTTTGAATATGTGTTAAGCAATGTAAAGCTATGAGTAATTACTTGCCCCTCTGCCTGGCATGTACTTTAACATCAGCTTACCACAATATATTTTTAAAAGAGCTATTTGTATGAAATTAAAAGTGAATATGGTCAATAATGTAAAAAAGGACAATTTCAACAAATACTTTAAAAAAAACCCAACCACCTTTAATATTTGAGAAATCACCTTTAATATTTCAGAACAGTACAAACACCAGAATTTCCAAAAATAAAAGTGGAAAATTGGGAATTGTGAATGTACATATGTAATAAATGAAGACTTTGTTTCTGCATGTTACATTTGCAGCATTTGTCCGGTGGCCTTATCCAGTGTGACTTACATTAATCTCTTTTAACACCTTAACTATTAAGCCACCTGTAAGGGCTATATCTTCGGAGGACCGTCTGCAGAGGGCGCCCTCCCCAGAGTTTTGAACTTTACATTTTGTTTCAACCTATATAAGCAAGTGGGTCTGTTAGGACTATGCGAAGTATTGTTGCCCTAGGCCGTACTAAGCACTATCTCTCTCGATTTACATGTTTGGAATTACTGTTTGGATTTTGACCTTTGATTACGATTTTGGATTACTCTTTGAATACTGGACTTGGATTTGTTTGCCTTACCATCCCTTTTCCCAATAAACGTGTTTGTTCACACTCTGTATATGGATTCTACTCCTTTCTCAGCTACAGGCTTGTTACAGAATACTTTGCCAAATATAAATCCAGCAGAGATTCAAACCCTGGATGATTTTCTAAACTCTCAAGCGCAAATCATTCGAGGATTGCAAGACCAGGTGCACGCACTTACCTTAACAGCTGCTACTCAGGATCAACCAGTACCTGCAGCTGCTACACTTGCACTGGTAACCCCTCTTCCTTCAAAATTTTGTGGAGATCCCCACTACTGCAAGGGGTTTATTCAGCAATGCCGAATGATCTTTGCCGAACAGACTGTGAGATTTAATACGGAAGCTAAGAAATGCGCTTTTCTATTTTCACTACTCACAGAGCGCGCGTTGGAATGGCAGTTTGGGAATCTGACGAGGAATTACGCACTTCCAGCGAATACTTTTTTTCCCAACTTAGAGAAGTGTTCGAGCATCCAGCGGGTGGACTTGATGCTTCAATAATGATTTCTCTCTCCGTTCCGCAAGCGGAAAGCGAGCCGATGCAAATTGGGGCGCAAAGACTCAGTGATATGGAAAAGCAGTGACGAAAACAGCAGAGGTTATGTTTTTACTGCGGACAACCGGGGCATCGCTGCTCGCAGTGTCCCGCATTAACTCTCAAACGACGCACTCAAGTAACTTCAACCATACAAACTGACTGCGTATCAGCCTGGGCAGAGAGTCTGGGTGTCCACCAAGCATCTACAGCTGAAACTTCCCTGCAAAAAGCTGAGCCCTAAATACATTGGTCCCTTCAAGATCATTCGTCAGATAAATGAGGTAGCGTATAAGCTGCAATTACCTGACCACATGAGAATTAACCCGACTTTTCATGTCTCCCTCCTTAAGCCATATGCACCCTCAAGCGCCCCCAGCGAACCCCTTCAGGGGCCTCCGGCACCCATCGAACTAGACGACGGCCAAGCATACTCGGTGCGGGAGATACTCAGCTCGAGAAGGAGGTGGGGCGGGCTACAGTACCTCGTGGACTGGGAGGGCTACGGTCCAGAGGAGCAATCTTGGGTACAAGCGTCGGACATCCTCGACCCCTCGTTACTCGACAAGTTTCATGCTCGGCCCTCGCCTTAGAGGGCGACCTCGGGGACCGCCAGGTGGCGTTCCTAGGGGAGGGGGTACTGTAAGGGCTATGTCTTAGGAGGACCGTCTGCAGAGGGCGCCCTCGCCAGAGTTTTGAACTTTACATATTGTTTCAGCCCTTAGGGCGTGGCCCACCTATATAAGCAGGTGAACCTGTTAGGACTATGCGAAGTATTGTTGCCCTAGGCCGTACTAAGCACTATCTCTCTCGATTTACATGTTTGGAATTACTGTTTGGATTTTGACCTTTGATTACGATTTTGGATTACTCTTTGAATACTGGACTTGGATTTGTTTGCCTTACCATCCCTTTTCCCAATAAACGTGTTTGTTCACACTCTGTATATGGATTCTACTCCTTCTTCAGCTACAGGCTTGTTACACCACCACTCAAAGTCTTTGGGCAAACAATTTTTTCTACATTTGCTCCTAATTGTACATAAAACATAGTGATCTATTGTGGGCTTATTGTAATTTTATTGTAATGTTTAGTTTAATTACTTGCTTAATCCCAGAAATGAGATGAAGAACTGTATCATCAACCCTGCTAGACTATATTACTATAATAAAATAAATAATTTATTAAACCAGAGGATATTGCTTTTGCACATGGCTTTGCATGCTTTTATAATGATTTTATTGTCAGTATTATGCATCTTTACACAAAAGAGAAACTCTCTCAAGCAGTATAAGGATAAGAGATCTGCTAAATGCTCTAAATGTATATCATATTAGAAATTCTAACCCTTGCATTCTAGTAAACAATATAAAAATGTTAAATAAATATATACAGTATACACACACACATTTATATGTTTACTGAATAGGGTAACATTAGGACTTGATATATTACAGTCTATCCGGGTGCATTTAGAATTAGTAATTTCAATGCTGCTAAAGTTCTTCTTCTCATTATGTTCATTAAAATATTTCCTTTGCTTTTATCCACACTTATCTATTGCACATTTATAGTACATTATCCACACAATAAACACACACACACATATGCAAACATATACAAACACAAACATATACATTAACCATTCCTATTTAAACTATTTCATATTTATTTAAAGAACACAATGTTTCCTGAGACATTAAGTTTCAAGTAAAGGTAACCTTTCGTTTTTTTAACACAAAAATAAATGCATTTCTAACTTCTCTTATCTTTACTCCATACAAAATTGGATTAACAACTGGAAGAAAGGTGAAGATCAACACACCAAAAATCATTTTTGTATTGGGGTTAACATTCTGAAAACGATATGAAAGGATTGTAGTTATAGCAACTATTTCGTACAGAATAAATGCCATTAACTGTGCAAGACATGTATTTAAAGCCTTCATTCTAGCTTCAGTTTGTGTATGAGGAATGCAGGCTTTAAGGATTTGTACATAAGAGAATAACTGTATGGCCATACTACTTCCCTGCATGAAAGCTGTTATTCCTAATCCATATATATTGTTCACAGTTAAATCGCCACCACATGATAGCTGAAGTAGAGAGACATTATCACAGAAGACATTAACAATAAATGACTTACATTTTGGAAATCTTGCCTGGAGGGCAAACAACACAAGAATCATAGTAAAATCCATGCCCCAAGCAAGAACAATGATGCCACAAACTGTGTAATGATTCATTATCGAATTATATCTAAGTGGCTTGCATATTGCAATATAGCGATCAAATGACATAGCTGCCAAAATAAAAAGTACACCACCTGCATACATATGAAGCAAAAAAGCCTGTAGGACACATGTTGGGTAATAGACAACATTAGTTTGGGTTACAATATCCACAAGTATTCTTGGAAGAGCACAAGTAATTCCTATTAGATCTGCCAGAGGAAGGCTAAAAAAAATGTAAAACATTGGTTTGTGAAGACTTTGCTGAGTAACAATTAATGTTAAAATTGTTACGTTGCAAAATACAGAAAAAATGTAGATTAACAATCCTGCAATGAATACATAATAAACGGCTTCTGGCGAGACATCAATCTTAGCAATTTGAAGGGTTAAGCTAAATGTCTCATTTGAGGGTCGAAGTTCCATTTAGAATCTGTGGAAAAAACAACAACAATAATATTATTAGATACTAATGTGTGTGCATTACGCTAACATTATCTATTACCAACATTGTTTATTCTATCACTCAAATACCAACAGTACCTGTTTTTACATTAGCATCGGTCTTCCAGTGTGTTATAGAAGTAAATGTTGTTGGTATATTTATATACATCTGTTACTACCAGAGGACATGTAACTCATTGGCCACTGGAGAATAACAGCAATGCAGATTGACAGTTGGGATATTTTGCCTTCAGTCACTTGATTAATTTGCGTTAAATGTATGTCCATGAATGCAGCTAGTTAAATTATTAATTAAATATGGAATAAATTTAAGAACGTGACGGTAATTGTTTTATTAAATTTATCTCATTTTCAATTTTAATAATTGTAATGTGAGTCATTGTTATGTTAAAAATATGTTAAACCTTAGCATTTCTGTGTGTTTTTGTATCTTACACAGCTTTAATTATGGGATGGATCATTACACACCATACAGGATCGCTATGGCTATCTGTTCCAGCTGCATTATCATTGCTGGACAGATAGCCATAGCACCCAATATTGTTTTGTATTGTGTCCAGTGCACTTAAAGTACACCTGGATACCCCTCAAACCTGAGGGTCTGATACTGAGAATAGAAAAAGGGCCATGAAAAGGGGATTGCCAAGGATACGACCCAGAAACCAGCCCTTCCACTTCAAATAATGGAATAAATTTGCGTCAACACTTTCTGTCAATTTACTAACAGTGAAAATGGGTGTTGTTTGTTGTTTTTCTCATTTATTTTTGCAAACACTGGATTACAGTGCATTCTACCACTTATCTACCATGTATATAAGGTTCTGTGATTCTATAGCACAATTTCCTAATATAAACAGATTGACTTTACATATATTTATACACACATGTTTTATTGTGTGTTTAATTATTGCACATAAACTTGTCCACTAAAGACGGCTGTTAACTAATGTCTCAGTAATAATTCTTTACAAGTCTTTGTATATTAGGGGTGAGATTACATTTATTGAGTGCCAGGTAATGGATGACATGTACTTACTCTTACAGTGGGGCAAAGTATAGCGAGATCTCTAATTTTCATTATATGTGTTTTTTAAACAGGTAACAACTTCAAAACAGATGCAATTAAATTAATGTTGACAAGCTAACAGGTATGTAAAAGACAATCTAACAGGACTGTGAGAGACAGTCCATGTCCATGTTTATGTTGTTTAAATGTACATAAAACATACAAGACTTACAAACAAACAGTACTCAATCATTTGGATATGTAAAAAAGACCTATAAAAATGATAATATTCTAAAAAGTTTCTGATATTTTGAGAATACAAAACAACCAATTCATTAATGTCAGTGTAACATTAGCAGAAGGTTACATCATCCTAATACAAGACTTCCATTAATGAGCTGAAAAGGGAATTTCGTTAATATATAAGCTAATAGTAATTAATCTTTAGGGACTTGTTTTCAGTTTCATAGTTTCTATCTCATAAAGCATTTGGGATAGAATACCATGAGATTAAGTCTGGCCAAGAAAGATGGTTTTTAGCAATAAAGTTTTTTTTTTTTTAATATTTGTGTGTAGAATGTGTGTAGAAGATGAATGAATGAATGAATGAATGAATGAATGAATGAATAAAAGTACAATAATTTATTTTATACCAAGTAAAAAAATTCAAAACAATTACAAATCTTTAAAATTAAACTGCCTCACTTTATTGCATCTTTTTGCAACAGTGCAAATAAGTGTTTTGGCTAGAATGAACAATTCAATTGCATATTTAAAAATTATTTTTCTTATCCATTATGAAATAAATTAGGGTTATCTTATTTTTCTACATTTTATTCCACTAACTATGTTAACTAAATTAGTCACACTTAGAGGTATGCATGTCATCTGAACCAAAAAATGTTTTCAACAATAATGAAAAACGTTTCATGAACAATGCAATCATGTTTATCATAGTAACCATAAAACTGTTTATATACACCTATATATTTATTAATGTTATTCTGTGTGTTTTTAATTAGTTTTTATTCTTTGGCCTTTTCTGGCCTACTGGGAGTAAGTATCCATGTGTTCTTCAATTAGTTGGCAGTGATATGGTCAAGAAACACCAGAGAGGTCTAGAAGGTAATTGAATTGTGTTATGGCCACGGTTCAGTGCTTTGATCATTAAAAGTCGTCACTTGTGAATAGAAAGGAAATAGGAAGAACTGTACATTTCCACTGAAAAGGCAATTAAAACAAATACCCTTAAACAAAGGAGTCTAAATTCTCTGTTTTAATACCTACACACAATGCATACTGTACATATTCATTCATTCATTCATTTATTCATTCATTCATTCATTCATTCATTCATTCATTCATTCATTCATTCATCTTCTTACCCGCTTATTAAGGGGTCACGGGGGTCTGCTGCGCCTATCCCAGCACACATAGGGCGAAAGGCAGAGGGTACACCCTGGACGGGTCGCCAGTCCATCTCAGGGCTACTGTACATATTGTGTTGTGCAAAAAAAAAAATTCTTCTTTGGTTAACTTTATATAAAATGTGTCTTATCTATTTGAACGAAGGTAAAAAGGCATTTTTTATCTTTTAACTAAGGGCCAACAAGTGTAGAAAAATAACACAAAGTCCATGTACAGGTCCTCAGTGTGTTGAGTTTATAATCCAGGGAACAGACTAATTGCTCTCCTACCTATTGTCTGTTTTGTTAGTGTTTTGAAACACTATGCAACTGGAACAATTATTCCCCCGATTATTTCAGGTCAGCTTCTAATAAACATATTAAATGGAACAGTTATTTGACCATAGAGATTATTATTCCCATGTGGAAATTCAAAACAGTGCTGTGCAAAAGCATTATCCATTCTAGGTTTTTATCATGATATCTTTATCTTAGATGTTTTATTTTTTACTTTCTAAATGTTTTTAATAAAATACTATGTATTCGCACAGCTTTCATACAAACAAAATAATACTAAATCCAAAATTTTCTGAGAAAAATGCAGAAGTAAATGTAAAGGTTTCTGGAAATGTGCTACATTAGTAGCAAAAAAAAAAACCAGACACATGATTTCTTTTAATAAAGATAATGCTTTAATATGGCAATTTTAAGACCATGAATATATTTTATGCATGAGTGGTAAGAAAAAAACAACAATGATATAATACTGCATATAATGAAGTTATAAAGCAACATTCTGATTAATTTTGGCTACTTAACCTTTAAAAGTGCTTCATCTGCACAGGTGCAACTGATGAAGACTTTGCATGATATGGCAATGTAAAGCTAAACATTCACTGCACTAATTACATTACATTAGAAAATAGATCTTTTGGAGAACATCTTTTGCAGACGTGAACACCACCATGTTTGCCACTGTTGGGTCCATGAGCATGATCCTTAACCCTTCCTGCTCCAGTGACCAACCCCAACCTTTCAATGTGGCACATGCAAAAAACAATATTTCACTATATGTCGTACGATGTATAATCATGCATGTGAAAAATAAATGTGGAATTTATTTATTATGTTTTCTTATGTATAATAGTTTAATCTTTTAAAAAATAACTTATTTTAATATAGTTCTTATGGCTACAATTATTGTTTGGTCAATTAAAATGTATAAATGATGAAATGTATTTCTTCAACCTCGAACCTGAAGACAGAAAGAGTTTAGCGGGTCAGGATATTCTGTATTTTATGCGTGGCAGGTGTAGAGGTAGGTGCTGCTTAAACTCCAGTTTGATGGAAAGTCCTGATTTGGATGACTTTTTAGGTGCTTCTGCATGGTGACGAGGCTGCTGCAGAACTCCAAACACATTGTGCACTGATATGGTGTGGCACCCCCATGAGTTCTTAAGTGCTTGATCATAGCAGAGTAGTCACGTGACCGCTGACCACATAGTCGACACTCAAATGGCTTCTCACCTAAACAAATACTGAATAAGTTTATTATTTTCTTCAATCATTTAACTTTACAGCATTTGGTAGACGCTCTTATCCAGAGCGACTTACAAACCCGATTCCAATTTGGGGCACTGTACAAATTGTGAATAAAAAGAGAATGCAATGAAGTGGAAGTTTATATATATAAACTATACACACACACACACACACACACACACACACACACACACACACACACACACACACACACACACACACACA
>JAOTRA010000037.1:11809312-11824754 GCA_026260255.1 Pseudolaguvia tuberculata | reverse complement strand
ACACACACATTCACTCCTATGGACAATTTACAATCACCAATCCACATAATCTGCATGTTTTTGGACTGTGGGAGAAAGACTGTGGGACCGGAGTACCTGGAGGAAACCCACACAAACGTGGAGAACATGCAAACTCCGCACAGAAAGATCCCAGCCCAGGATTCGAATCCGGGACCTTCTTGTTGTGAGGCGACCATGTTATCCACTACACCACCGCATGGTACATACAAGATTCCAAAAATATTTTTAATAACAGGTGGAAGCTTCAGTCAGAAGCAAATAGAGCATTTGTGCCTAAAGAAGCACAGAAAAAAACCTGAAACAGTGATGCTGTGAGGTGTTGGAAAGCCACCGACTGTGGCATCATGCCTCTTTTATTTTGTTGTTTGTGCCTATAAGAACTATAATAACTCATTAGTTTAATAAGATTCATATAATCATCGACTGTCCTGGAGGTTAAATCTGGCACATCTCTACATCTATTTTGCTTTGGAACATTAAAAAAAAAAAAGAAGAAAAAATCATAAACACTCTTATCTGAATTAGCTGGAGGATACAGCTTTGTTATGCTATAAACATTGTTACGCTTTTACAGGAAAATCAAAAAGGCGTAAAAAAATTGACTCATTTTTACACCAAACATTTCTACTATTAAATGTCTAGTTGGCATGTGACATGACTGTCATTTACATTAATATCAATTAATAAAGCTGTTTAGCTAATAAAGAATTTAAATCATCTCCAACAGCAATCGGTAGACAGGCAAGCTCAGCCCAGACACCATGACATCAAGGCAGCGTCAGTCACCTCACGTCAGACTGGAAGGGCGCGATTGGAGTCAAGCGACAAGGCGGAAAACGTATTATCATAATGTTTACATAAATGAATACGTAAACACTGTCATGAGATAATCAGTGTGGCGAGTTTAAACATTTGCGTTATGATGTTTTCTCCCCTTGGTTGCCCGAGAAGAAGAAATATGAGAGGAAAGACATGCCTGGCTTTGATTCCCGACAGGATACTTTGACATCTTATTTGAGCAAGATAATGGAATGAGATTAAAATGTTTGGTGGAATCTGACTTTCAATTCGAGTCAGGCGTTCAGAACAGAGTGTGTTACCCCTCCCTCCTAATGCAATGCACACCATCCCATTTCCCTATGGTCATCAAGGTCTAAAAAACATATTGCATGTAAACAATAACCACCTTTGTGCATCTGTTTAAATACAGCAACGATAAATTAATAGCTTAAGATTTCCAAAAACATTGATTTTTTTTTTTAACAATGAATGTGTCACACATGTCAGAATACGGCTAACAAATATGTTATCTTCTTAATTAATGTCTTTGCCTAGCTATCCGCTTTCCCAACAGTTGTCAAAAGTGCCAAAAAGCACACTTGCCCCCTCATATCATTAATCATGATCATCGTTATTGACGTTACTGTTCGGCAGTCTGTCTCCAGCTTGCAGCATGTAACTGCGTATTTGAACACATAGTGGATTAATTAAAATAGACTTTACTGATCAAACAGCATTATGTTCTGACATGCTGTCATAAAACAGTTTCAAGTTTCACAACTTGAGAATTGGCATTCCCAGCCATTAACTGCTGATCTACTGATATTAGCCTGACTAGACAAAACAGAGAAATAACAAACACACTGTAACCCAAGCACACGGGTTTCTGTCATAATATATCAAATCTGACTGTCAAGTAGTGTCACAAAGACACATGTTAAAGTTGGTTGCAATTGCGGTATATATTTATAAGAGAAGATAACAAAAAACAACCAACAAATAAAAAATAGAACCTGACCTGACAAGAAATGGACAAAAGGCAAGACTTGATTTGAAAATTTGATTTGACTTTTTGTGACTTTTGACTTGACTTGGACTTTTGACTTGACTTGGACTTTTGACTTGACTTGGACTTTTGACTTGACTTGGACTTTTGACTTGACTTGGAATTTGACCCAAAACATGAATATGAGACGTAACAAAGACAGACCAAGACTCACTAAAACAAAGAGGTATAAATACATAAAGACTAACAAACCACACCTAAACATAATAGACAGACAGCCAATCAAAAAGAGACACAAGTGGACCAAGGTTAGCTGACAGGAAGTAAACAAACTAAGAACTTACAAGCAGTATTCAATAATATGTGTTTAAAAGATTTCCTTCAAAAGCAGATCTACATTGCACGGTTAGCCATTTTAGGTCAAATGTTACATAATATGGCGGCGTGGCGGTGTAGTGGATAGCACAGTTGCCTCACAACAAGAAGGTCCCAGGTTCGAATCCCGGGCCGTGCATCTTTCTGTGAGTTTCCATGTTCTCCCCGCGCTTGTGTGGGTTTCCTCCGGGTACCCCGGTTTCCTCCCACAGTCCAAAAACATGCAGATGAGGTGGATTGGTGATTGTAAATTGTCCATAGGTGTGAATGTGTGTGTGAATGGTTGTTTGTCTATGTGTTGCGCTGAGATGGACTGGTGACCCGTCCAGGGTGTAGCCACGCCTCTTGCCCTATGTGTGCTGGGATAGGCGCAACAAACCCCAGTGACCCCAGATTCGGGAATAAGCGGGTAAGATGATGAATGGATGAATGAATGTTACTTAATACCAGTTGGGTTTAAATGCGTTATAGCGTAATCAAGATGCAATTTTTAGATGAGCATGAAACATTAAATATTTATTTCTCCTTCATAAGAAACTTAGGATTTATCTTCTGCTCCATTTGCATTATGCTCAACGTCCCACGTTCGTTTGCAACCCTTGTTCTACGTTTTCTCTCTACAAAAATAGCGCTGCTTGCATTAGCGATGCAGCTGGACTCTCATCAGCAGGATTGTTGGAAAGAATCGACAATCAATTCGCGGGAAATGAAAATGATAATCTATTTCCAGTCTTTCTTTCAATCTCTGTACTAGTAAAGAACGGCATTGGCTCAGGACCATCAAGCCGAGTCAACATGCAATGCTACAAGAGCTGTGTACAGGAAGCTATATTTGTTCATTGTCGGTTTTAAAGGTTACTCATGCCATTCAAATAAATGAGATAAAAAATAGTATTTATGTGCATAAGAGCTATCATGGTACTCTTTGTAAAGGTACCAAAGTTCACACTCAACAAACATAATTATGTTGTTTGGCGCAGCATAGCAGCACAAAGGCACCATGCTATGTGTTCTCTCATGGCCTTCAACACACTGTGACTGTGCTCAAGTAGGTGGCAGGTGCATTATGAAGACTCACCAGCAGTACAATTGTGAGGTAAAACCATGCAGTGGAAGGTGAATGGCGGCAACCGAGAGCCTGGACACAAAGATCCTGCATCTCTGTGTGGCTTACAGGTAAAAACACTCCAGCGCTTCTCGCTAAGGCAAAACACACTGCATGTAGTCAGAAAGCCAACAAGGTTTGTAAATGCGTTACAACTGTGTTTTCTTCATTTCTTGAATATGATTGGGTGTTTTATCAACATAAACAATAGTATGTTATATTCGTTATAATGCCACAGTTGGTTGTGTTTTATTGTTTAAATATGACCGAGTAAAAGTAGCAACATGTTTTTAAATAATATGTTTAATTGAGCTTTTGTGAGTTATTCATTCATTCATCTTCTTACCCGCTTATTCCCTAATTCGGGGTCACGGAGGTCTGCTGCGCGTATCCTAGCACACATAGGGTGAGAGGCGGGGGAACACCCTGGACGGGTCACCAGTCCATACACACGGCAACACATAGACAACACACACATTCACTCCTATGGTCAATTTAGAATCACCAATCGACCTAATCTGCATGTTTTGGGACTGTGGGAGGAAACCAGAGTACACAGAGGAAACCCATGCAATCGCAGGGAGAACATCCAAACTCCACACAGAAACATCCCTGGCCTAAGATTCGAACCCGGGAACTTCTTGTTGTGAGGCGACCGTGCTATCCACTACGCCACCGCGCAGCTTTGTGAATTATTTATGATTATTATTTTTTCAAAGTAAATTTTAAACCTTTTTTTAAGCTATACACTTAAAGTGCAGTATAGTTTGATCATTTGTGATGGTTGGTAAATCTATGCATCCATCCATCCATCCATCCATCCATCCATCCATCTGTACTGTATATCATACCATTATCAGTCTATCCATTTATTTGGCTGTCCATTAATTAATTAATTCGGAATTGCAGGGGTCTGCTGCAGCCCATTGCAGCACATAGGATGACAATCAAGGCTACAATCTGGACTCACACTCACATATGGGCAATTTAGAATCACCAATCAAGTTAGTGTTTGGACTATTGGACTACCTAAGCGCATGGGCAACATGCAAATTCCACAGAAAGAAGACACTTTGCCAGGAAATCGAATCCCAGACGTTGTGAGAAGACCATGCTAACCACTGCGCTGTCCTGTCTATTTATCTACCTGTTAAACAGATAGAATCTCCATGTTTACAGGGTTTTCTGGGGTTGTTTCCAAGAGACTAGGAATGATGAGTTTGATGTCCCAATTTTTAAGATTAAATGTTTGACTATCAATTTACTATACTAATGATACATGAAACATCTGGGATTTACCTGCATTCGCCAGAGTAAAATCTCCATAGTAAAATCTTACTTTTGATGATTGAGTACATAAATATGAAAACAAAATCAATTTACAGCATGTGAGAATCAATATTTTATCGACCGCAATCTATTTTTTTTTTTGTCTTCAAGCTGGATGTAGTGTCAAAATTACTCAGTGCACAGTTAACACAAGACTGCAGGAGAAAAGCAGAGTACCCACAGGAAACCCCAGGAGTACAGAGAATACATGTAAAATTTGGGGCGAAGGTGTGGAACAAACCCCAGAGGTATGAGGCAAGCTGGCATACAAGGACATTTTTCTGTTCTCGGATTGATTAATTAGAAGAAATACTTATAGCCTACACAGCTATGCTAGCAAAACATGACTGTACAATTGAATTGAAAGTTTTATGCCAACAATAACTGATGAAGTAGAAGAAACCTGGCTATGGGAAAACTTAAAAATAGATTTTAAGGTGGATTTTTCCGGAAAGGTTAGACATCACAAAGAGATTTTTGCAAAACCCTGAAGATGACTAGCTTGTCATAACCCAAAAACGGTAAAACTGACTTACAGCCTTTAAATGCATTATATGTTTTAATTATATTTTAGTTTTTGTTGATGTTATATTAATATTAAAATACATTTTAATGAACTGAACTGCTCCAGATGATGTATGTGTTATAGTGTAGAGATTTGGAGTTTTCTTTTTTTTGCTATAATAAAAATGGTTTTCATCCTCAATATTCAATCTCTCTCTTTCTCTCTGTCTCTCTCTCTCTCTCGTTCTCTTTCTGTAATTTCTCATATTATATTGTGGTTTTGTATAATATTATTGGTTTCAGTAATTGCAAATTGATAGCGGTTTTATCAAGAGATGTATCTGTCAGGTAAATCCACACTGAAGACCTAGGTATTAAAATGTACAGCCAACCACGGTTGTAATCATTTCAGTAAAATGTTGTGGAGTTTTAATCTGTTGTTCATTAAACAATAATAAGGTAATCACAATACTCAAATCACAGATATACCAAGAATAAATTGTAAATTCTAAAATGGTTTAAAATCAAATTAAACTGCTTATCTTAATTTCAATGCCTTTGTTACCAAAACCATGTTTTCCCCATGAATCCCTATCACAAAGTGTATCTAAATATCCTGTTCCAATATCATGCCATCATGCTTTTCCACACGAACAGTAGCAAGTCCTCACGTATGGACACTTGTCATCTGTTAATGACTTACACTTGATATTGATTAGAAGTGTGATCTATTGTATGTCCAGCCGACAATCTGACAAGGTGAAGAATTTAAGCTTAAAGGAATGAGCGTAGAATACAGAGATTTAATAAGGTCACCTGAAAGAAGTAAGTAAATAAATTGAGTTCAGAGAAAGAAATTGTGCAAGCATCTTTGTAATTAGCAAACAAGTTACGATGTTAATATTTAATTTCTGACAACAGTGTCAATCCCATGCTCTTTGAAATATTTTCCGGGAGCATGGAATTTGCAACCCTTGACTAATTCAGGTTGTTATTTAGCTATATTTGTGTTGCCCATCTGTAAAAGGGAGAATGTGCTAAGTGGATTTGCAGTCAATGGTTACAAAAACCGCACAAGGCTAATATGAATTATGCGCACAAAACAGCACTGTTGGCATAAATCACAGCCCTCAGGCGGTACTTATACAAGCTAGTTTACAAGAAGATTGCTATATTAGAGCGTTTTGATGTACGTTCTAAACGCTGACTGACTCATCTACGCAGATGATGACCCACTTTTACATTTTTTACATCCTCTTTTAACAATTAAGACAAAAATAAAACCGAACAAAAATGGCATAGAAATTACGTTAGCTGGTCAGTAACAAATATTTACTAAAGAATTTTACCCAACATAACAGAAAAGTGCTAGTTCAGTGGTCACGGTGTTGGACTGCGGATAAGATTGTTATTATACTCCCCAAGGTAGGCCAATGAGAAAAGCATCTATATGAAAATGTGTATAGATAAAAAGCTTACATTTTGTTTTATATGTTTGTCAAGAATTTTTTTAATGCTAATTAACATTTGGATCTGAAATACTAAAATATTGAGTTTCTTGTTTTAAATTCTGGTCACACTTTCAGCACACCTGTCAATTTGGGTGGCAACCAGCCCTGACATCACACATCAAGATATTTTCTATGGATCATGGATTCTGATATGCTACAAATGTACAATATAAAATGAATCACACTATACAAATGTTCTTGTAGTATAAAGTTGCTGCATTAACTATTTTACTTTATGATATAATTTTATAAATAATTTTATACTATTCAAATATTCCATCTCTGTTGGAGAACAGGGTGGTTCGTTGGCGTGGTGGTAAGCACGGTTTGATTCCCGGGCCAGGGATCTTCATGTGAGGAGTTTGCTCCCCGCGCTTGCATGGGTTTCCACCGGGTACTCCGGTTTCCTCCCACAGTCCAAAAACATCCAAATTAGGTTGATTGGTGATTGTAAATTGTCCATAGGAGTGAATGTGTGTGTGACTGGTTTTTTGTCTATGTGTTGCCCTGATATGGACTGGCGACCCATCCAGGGTGTAACCCCGCCTCTCGCCCTTTGTGCACTGGGATAGGCACCAGCAGACCCCCGTGTCCCCGAATTAAGAAATAAGCAGGTACAAAGATGAATGTTGCAGCAAAAACCAGACAGCTTTGTTCATGCTTATTTTGTATTCATGCATATCATCATATAATAAAGGACGGTGTGAGAGGATGGTATTATCAGCACTTCTTCTGCCTTAACACTCCCAAATGATCTCGTGCTGATAACACAATGTGATACAGATTTAAGGTTAAAGTTCACCAAACTATAACTGAGAATACAGTGGAATGCTAAGTTTTTTTCCCTTCAACATTTATACAATTGGAAGTTAGTGGTATGTCCAAAAACATACAGATGAGATGGATGGGTGATTGTAAATTGTCCATAGGAGTGAATGTGTGTGTGAATGGTTGTTTGTCTAGGTGTTGCCCTGCAATGGACTGGTGACCTGTCCGGGGTGTATCCCCCACCTCTCTCTTAATGTGAGCTGGGATAGGCACCTGCAGACCCCGGAGACCCTGAATTAGGGAATAATCTGGTAAGACAATGAATGAATGAATGACAATATTTTAAGTTGATATAACAGTGTTTCTAATGGCTAAAGGGAAAGAGTGTGTTTTAGTGTAAAAGGTCAGATTCCCATTTCTAACGGACAATGGAATATTTAAATAGAATAGTGGACCTTAAAATATAGCAAAATAGAGGGTAAATCTGTAATAAGATGCACATATGAATCTGATCTCTGAATGTCAGTGGTGAAGGTGTTGGACTGGCAATTGGAAAATCAGGGGTGAATTTTAAGCCTCATTAAGGATCCACTGCTGGGCACTTAAGCAACGTCAAGAACACCATTGCAGTTGTGTAGTTCACATTGCATAACTTTCCAAAATTTAGGATTCTGCTGGCATGTAAACTGTTGATGTAAACATGATGATAAACAAATCTATGATTGGTTGCCTTACATGCCAATCATGCTCTATTTTTTTTTTTACTAATATTATAAATATCAGCATTTTTAAATATACATCATTTTGGTTACATTTAGAAAATTAAAAACGATGCTAGTTTAACCGCACTTCTGTGTTTAGAGTGTCTTAAGATCAGGAAATGTTTTGCCTGCAGGAAAAGCAGTCAAGAGGATAAAATATAGTAAAACAACCCATGCTGAGGATTAAATTTAATATATAATTCAATAATAATTTCATCGTTTAATTATCAACTCTTCTAAACAAAAACAGATTCCTGTATATAAGAAGGTGAAATGTTAATAAACCAGGCCAAATGGAAAATAGAAAAGAACACAAATGCTAGCAATAAAATAGCCAATATGTTATTATTCCCTTATATTAAATTCTATATAACAATGTGACATGTCTCCCTTCAATAATGTAGTCAATATGAACATACCAGGGCAGCACGGTGGCGTAGTCATTAGCACTGTTTCCACTGTAGAGTTTAATCCAGGTACTCCTCAGTCCAAAAATATGTACAAGAGTGAGTGTGAATGTGTGAGCGGCTCAGTGATGGATTGGCATCCTGTCCAGTGTGTAACCCTTTTCTTTTTCTCCTTTCAGAGAGCTGGAGCAACAGCATACCCCCGTGAGCCAGAATTATGGTTGGTGGGCCAGATATAATGTATTCCAAAGACAAGCTGTAGGTTGCTTGGAATTTATCCATGTATGATGGACGCTAGACAACCGTGTGCTACAGAACATAGACACATATTCAAGACAATGGTTTAAATGGGCATATTGGGGGGAAAAACTATTGGTGGTGGTAAGGTGACCACATTTGGTCATTCTGATTCAGCCATTAGGTTTCCTAACTTTTCCTAATAGAACATTTAAAAAGCTATCCAAAGGTCCATGGTGCACCAGGGGTAAATAATTTCCTTTTCTAAACATCATTATTAAGCAATTATTACAAATAAGATGTCAAATAAAAATTGTTTGTGTTATATCGATGTTCGCAAAAGGTCAAAAACATCATTAGGTTTTCTCCATATTTATTCACCTCACATGTCAGATAAATTTAAGTTTCATCACATGTTTAATTACTACTAGCTATGGTGTAAATGAAAGAAGAGGAAGTAAAGATAATAATGAAAATGAGCTATTTGAGTCATTTCTTCCTATTGCCAACATTCATTCATTCATCTGCTTACTCGGAGGAAACCCACGCTAGCGCGAGGAAAACATGCAAATACCAAACAGAAAGATACTCGACACTCATTTGGTCTCTTTTTTTTTAACAACAAGCCCACAGTGGTTGCTTGGTGGAGGTGGGATACAAAACCTGTTTTTTTCTGGTATTAGACCAACACCTTAACCCGGCGCGGTGGTGTAGTGGTTAGCACGCTCGCCTCACAACAAGAAGGTCCCGGGTTCGATTCCCGGGTCTGGTGTCTTTCTGTGTGGAGTTTGCATGTTCTCCCCGCGCTTGCGTGGGTTTCCCCCGGGTACTCCGGTTTCCTCCCACAGTCGAAAAACATGTACATTAGGCGGATTGGTGAGTCTAAATTGGCCATAAATACCCAGCCATTAGGGTGCAGCCTTAGTGCAGGTCCCGAGCCCGGATAAATGGGAGGGTTGCGTTAGGAAGGGCATCCCGTGTAAAACCCCACCAAGTCGAATGTGCGGATCGTGGATCCGCTGTGGCAAACCCGAACGGGAGCAGCCGAAGGACAAAGAAAGTCCAACACCTTAACCACTAGGCTACCACTTCCCAGGTATGGAGGTATATAGCACCATTTTATTTTATTATTGTATAATGATTGGAGAAGGTGATTTAATGTTTCACAATGTTGTCTGATCATTATAAAAATATTAGTTTAGTTAAGTGGTGAAGTTATATCACGTTATATCAAAATCAGTTATAGGAAACAAACATACAATCAGGATCATTCTAAAACCATCGGTTGATCTCTAGTGAAGTGTAAAACTTAATTCCAACAGTAACCTTGTGTGTTTGTGTATATGTGTGTGTTTACCTTGTAATTTAATGAGAAGCAGAAGAAAAGTGTTGATGAGCTGGTGAGTTGATGACATCATGGCCAGGTCATGCAATCACAACACTTGCTATACTGCAACACATACACAAAAATATACTGAGTCCGAGTATACAGGCTTTTGCACAATATTCCCCACATGTATATATTTACTACATATATGAAAGTATTGGCACCCCTGTCCAACAGATTTTTTTTTACCTTTTTATTCCATCTTTAGTTACAGTTACAGTACAACTGAGCAATTGTGGGTTAAGAGCTTTTCTCAAGGGTCTTGGAGGTGGGAATGAAACCCCGGTCTTTCTGGTATTAGTCCAACACCTTCTCCACTTTAGTCTCATTCTTAAATATTAACCTCCACGCTTTCTCAAATGCTTTTCAATAGACAGTTGGATTTTTTTTTTTTATTTAGCCAAAAATTTTTTACTGAGATCAGACACACAATTCCTATTTTATTTGTCCCATACATAATTAAACTATGTATGCACCATACAACATCATGTGCATTAGGCGGATTGGTGAGTCTAAATTGGCCATAAATACCCAGCCGTTAGGGTGCAGCTTTAGTGCATGTCCCAAGCCTGGATAAATAGGAGGGTTGCGTTAGGAAGGGCATCCAGCGTAAAAACCCCGCCAAGTCGAATGTGCGGATCACGGATCCGCTGTGGCAACCCCTAACGGGAGCAGCCGAAGGACAAAGAAGAAGAATGCACCATACAACATATAGTAAAATGTTTTTGTTTTGTTTACATATACTTACTTGTTTCAGCTACAATACAGACCTACAGCTACTTTGTACCAAACAGTGTTGGAATTAGTGGTGGTGAGACTTAAAGGCAGGTATTCCTGTTCTTACTTGGCGGTGATGAGGCTTGAAATCAGGCTGTCCTGATTGTTTAATCAAAAACCCATTGACGTAACCATTTGAGCTACTACTGCGCCACCTACTAATATTAAAGAGACCTGGGAAGCAGTTGGTTTTCCGATGTTTCCTACGTTTTTTCAATGGGATTGTCAGAGTTAGAATTGTGTGCACAATACTCAAAGTTTTCATCATGACCATGATAGAAAAAGTGTTTAAGCTCTTTGGTTCTAATTTAAAAATACTAATACCTTAAAATCAAACTTTTTAACATCCATTTACAAAAGACACACACATACTGATAAAAAAATGCTGTCCCTTTATATTGATGTTAAAAAGCATCTCGGAAGAAGTTGAGATAAAAACATCAAGTGTTTTCCAAGCAAACTTTTCTACTAGTGTGTCAGTATCTATCCCTTGGGCATCGTGACCATTACAAGCTTCTTTGTACTCCTCACATCTCATCTCTTATCTTAGCCCAAGCTAATAATGCATGGATTTCAGGTCAATCGCATCCCATTACCAAGCATCACAGAACAAATAATAGTGATTTACCTAATTAAAACCCCAACATTCTGCTGTCCATGTAAACAAAAGAAATGGAAATGCTTTAGCTCTTTGAGGTTTTCCTCACAGTCAATTATTCACACTTCATCAGGCTTTGATGAGAATTAGCTCACTGTCAGATATTCCCAATGCCAATAAACCATGCCAGGAACCTTTTTCTTACTTTTGTAATTACATTTAATTTTATCCTTTACAGATGCAGAGTGATGAAGAGCTTTTCATTTCAAGGGTCTCCTGCTTGTGCTGCAAATGCATTGTTGAATCCGTCTTTAGTTTTATCATGTGATTATATTTTTTGCTGCAAAATATCCAGGCTCCACTTGAATCTATATAGAAGGCAATAGAAAACTACAGGCAGGTAGTATGTTTGGATTTTTAGTAGTATTGCATGTTACATATAAATATTCATGTAGTACATTCAACTATTGTTTATTGCATTCAAATTTAGTACCTACTTGAATATGAATGATTGAATGATTGAATGAATGAATGAATATAGAGCTTTAATTGTCACATACACTGTTGCGTGCAGCGAAAGTACTACTTAAGTACTATGTGATTTCAAACACATCAAAAATGAAATGGATAAGCTTCTGGATGTGTCTGAAGCAAGTGTGTATTGGTTCAAAGTATAAAGATGAATCAGAAAGTGTTCCAGGTAAACTTCTTCAGTTGTGGGTTTGTAAAATAAGGGAGCGAATGTCTGAAAAAAAATAAACACAATCGACTTTTTATATGTTTAGTACAGGCATGGTTAGACTTAGCACAGATAGCTAAGAGGCTAGCCAAGTCTAACATGCCCAACAACACTCCTCAGCTAATACCTCACTCATTCTAGTGGAGGAGGTGGAAGAAACAAGCACACAGTTAGAGGTATCCTCCATATTCATCCTAAAAGGGTTATGAGCATTAACAAGGGAACCAACGAGAGAACCATGGATCCATTACCACAGTTCCTCGTCGGTAGATTGTGAAGTTGTTATTTTCTAAACCTTGTCCGGCCAGCTAAGAAACAGGTCCTTCAATACAGAATCCAAATTTTTTCTTGGACCATGATCCTCTCCAACAGAACATCTGCGAAGTGGTCCTGATGCTATGTACATCAGACCACTGAGCAGGGTACAACCTCAGTACACAGTGTCCAAACCTCTTTAGTGCCCTCTAGTGGGTTTGGTTCTCAGTGGTCACCAGTAGGAGTCTGTACAATTTCAGGTCCCCTAGCATGAACAATACAAATGCTAGATGTCAGCCGAAAGGACCAAGCCAGTTAAGTGCCAGCTACACAGGTGGCCTGCACTCTCAAGGAGCCAGTTGGTATAACCTGCTACTTCAGGTGTTGAAGAGTTATAGCAGAGTGAACTTCAACATTTCCTTCCTGCTGGGAATTTAGCAACTAGTCAATCTAGCGGGCTCAGAGGCCTGCTGCTTCCCCTATGACACAACAGAGATAGTTCCTCAGGTTTGCTTTAGGGTTAGCATATAAATACCGCATTATTTTTCTCTCTCTATCTCCTCAAACCTATACCAAGGGTGTAGAAACTGCCCTGTCTCCTGTAGGACTCCCTGACATTTGAACTATAAATTAATATTGACTGATATATTCATATTGACTGATAATTTTTATTTTATTTGTCACCTATGTGATAATACACAATGCAACATAGAGAGAACTGAGATGGACTGGCGACCCGTCCAGGGTGTACCCTCTGCTTTTCGCCCTATGTGTGCTGGGATAGGCGCAGCAGACCATCGTGACCCCGAATTCGGGAATAAGCGGGTTAGAAGATGAATGAATGAACATAGAGAGAAATGCTTTTACGACCAATTGACTTCAGAGTAAATATCCATTTAAAATAAACAATATAAAGTAAAATAAGGACAGAACAGAAAATAAGATATATATATAATAGAATAAAATAGGGCGGATCGGTGGCATAGTGGTTAGCACTGTCATTTTACAACAAAAAGGTTCCGAGTTTGATTCCAGGATAAGGGGTGTGTGCATGTTCTCCCCACACTCACGTGGGTTTTCTACGGGTACTCTGGTTCCCTCTCACAGTCCAAAAACAGTCCTATGTGTGGCCCTGTATTGGACTGGTGATCTGTCCTATCTGCACTGGGATAGGCTCCAACAAACCACTTTGACCCCGATTTAGGGAATAAGTGGGCTGGAAGATAAATGAATGAATGATTGAATTCATTCATTCATTCATTCATTAAATATGGAGAAAACGAACTAATACAAAATTATAGAAAGTGATAATAATCTTTAATAATAAATATAAAAATATAACTTGAGTGTGAAAATGTGCTAAGCAGAGGTAGCGTGTAAAGTGAAGGGGTTCTGATATGTTTGTGTGTGTGTTTCCAGTGATTCTGGTGTTTTCTTGGTTGTGGGTCTGAGTGTGTCACTGTGTTTGCTTTGCATAAGCAGAATGGCTTTCCTGACAGCAAAAAAAATCTGTGACATTGTTTACTATCTTTCTGGCTTTGGTATAGATAGACTCTTTGTAAGGTAGTTCATTACACCTCCCACTGTAGAGCTCTCCTGTCTTATTTCGTACTGTTACCAAACCAGGCTGTAATGCCTCCCATCAGGTATAGGAATTCCTTAGAACCAGGGGGCAGTTTAATTTCCTTTGAACCTCTGAGGTGGAATAGACACTGGTGGGACCACAGTGTTGATGTGAGAGGACCATGATAGTATTAAAAGTTATTGAAAACACTCCACTCTCTGGGGTCCCGTTAATCTCGAGAGGTTGTTGGGTCTTACTTTATGCTAACATCCACTATCAACTCCTTTGTTTTACTGACATTTATAATGAGATTATTGGCCTGGCGCTAGGTTTCCAGGTTTCTTATATTGTCTAAATAGGTTGTCTCATAATTGTTATAGAGTTGGAGGTGGCCACATAGTTATAAGACTAGATTCGACATTGATGTTTATGGTGGCCCCTTCCACATGGAGAGACTAGGATAGAAGCTCACCACTAAAAAAAACATGCAGGTCCCAGTACAACACACCACTTAACTCTGAGTGGTATGGGATTCCTAAATGATGCAGGCACATCTGTCACCTGTACAAAAAGTGAGACAAGGCTAGCAACTTGCTGTCAAGCAAATTCAGAAGCTGCAAGGGCTGATGTTCATTGTGATTACCTTTTGGCCTTCTGCAAATGAGACCTCTACAGTGGTGGGTCATGGTAAGGGGCAATTATCTCCAAACAATCAACGTTTCGGGAGATGTCATATACCTATGGGTTGTGGATAATCACCACCTCACATAGTACACAAACTGCCAGAGAATTTCAAGCACCTTCTATAATGTTACAGTTACAGTTTGGCGACTTACATTTGGTCTCTTATTTTACAACTGAGCATTTGTGAGTTAAGAGCCCTGCTCAAGGGCCCACAGTGGTTGCTTGGTAGAAGTGGGATTTTACGCTGAAGGATGCATATTTATTCTTCCGGGCCCCTAAATCACCTACTAATGGCATGTCACTTTTTGACTGGACTGAATACACACCTGCTTCAGACAGAGGTCACATGGAAGCATTCCCATAATGTTTTCATCTCATTGAAGAATCATGTAATCTATAGACGACTTTAGTGCTTTGGCTGTGTAAGCATAATATTGCAACAGAATCAATCATTCATTCATGCATTCATATTTTTACCCACTTATTTCCTAATTCGGGGTCACGTAGGTCTGCTGGCGCTTATCCAAGCACACATAGGGCAAGAGGCGGGGGTGCAGGCCAGTCCATCTCAGGGCAACACATAGACAAACAACCATTCACACACATTCACTCCTATGGACAATTTACAATCACC
>JAOTRA010000037.1:11787957-11798187 GCA_026260255.1 Pseudolaguvia tuberculata | reverse complement strand
TCGCCAGTCCATCTCAGGGCAACACATAGACAAACAACCATTCACACACACATTCACTCCTATGGACAACTTACAATTTGGGGAGGAAACCCATGCAACATATATAATACATAAACATATATAATCAAATGTCTGTAGACACATTACCAGCACACCCAAAAGTTGTTTCACTAAACAGCAATTAAGGCCCTCAAACACTGGAACATAGTCTCCACCCCAGACTCCACCCCAGATCACCTCACCCAATATTAGTGTCTCATTTTACTGTATTAGTGTCTCATTTTTGTGGATGAATGAACAAATCCATTTCAACACAGTCAATAAATTTGGTTGAAAGGATTTCCATAAACATAGTGATCCTAAAGGGGGGGGGGCTATAAAAGGGAAAAAACGTGATGTTTAGGTGTCCCAATCCCGAGAAAAATGGGCAAAAATTCAAGAAGGTCAAGAAAAAAAACACAATTTACTATTTAAAGAATGTACTAATTTTAATGGTTTCAATTACGCTAAATGAAATGATACTTATATATTATTGGTAGTTGGTGTCTAAAGCCATTATTCTATTAGGCCTTTTTTAAATAATTAGATTTTTATGACTCTATTTACCCATTTTAATAGTCAGAAAATAATAAATATAATATTCATTCATCTTCTTACCCGCTTATTTCTGAATCCGGGGTCATGGGAGTCTGCTGCGCCTATCCCAGCACACATAGGGCGAGAGGCAAGGGGTACACCCTGGACGGGTCGCCAGTCCATCACAAGGCCACACACAGACAAACAACCATTCACACACACATTCACTCCTATGGACAATTTACAATCACCAATCCACCTAATATGCATGTTTTTGGACTGTGGGAAAAAACCGGAGCACCCGGAGGAAACCCACGCAAGCGCGTGGAGAACATGCAAACTCCGCACAGAAAGATCCCGGCCCGGGACTCGAACCCGGGACCTTCTTGTTCTTTATTGCTCTTTTAGTTCAATTTTTTAAAGAAATTCCAGCAAATCTTGCCCAATCCTGACAACCTTATCTTCCTTTTTTCTCATCAAATCATCTCCTTTCCCATCACCAAAACCTGGCAACTCATTATAAAAAAAAAAAGCTAATAATAGGCAAGGACAAAGCAACCCACAGAAAAACCCGGTGGAGCTTTTCACCCATTGCAAGTCAGCACATGCTGCACTACATTTACGCTTAATGCATTAATATTGCATTACCAAATGCACAACACGAAGGTCCTGGATTCGATTCCCGGGTCAGGAATCTCTCTGTGCAGAGTTTGCCCATAAGATTGAACGTCTGTGTGAGTGTTTGTTTGTCTATGTGTGGCCTGACTGGCAACCTGTCAATGGTGTACCCTTTCCTCTTGTCCTATGTGCACTGGGATAGGCTCCAGCGGACCTCTGTGACCCTGAATTAGAGAATAAGCCGGTAAGAAGATGAATGAATGAATGAATGAATGAATGAATGCCATAACCACTGTACTAACTTACAAAAACTGTCATGAACAGAAAGAGACTACCAGTTTCTAGAAGCAGCCCAATATCTGGATTCTTCTCTTTCTTTGTCCTTCGGCTGCTCCCGTTAGGGGTTGCCACAGCGAATTCACGATCCGCACATTCGACGTGGCGGGGTTTTACGCTGGATGCCCTTCCTAACGCAACCCTCCCATTTATCCGGGCTTGGGACCGGCACTAACTCGGGACCTTCTTGTTGTGAGGCGAGCGTGCTAACCACTACACCACCGCGCCGCCCCAGCCCAATATCTGGATAACAATGAATAATATAAACATCGGGCGACTCGGTGGCGTATTGGATAGCACAGTCGCCTCACAACAACAAGGTCCAGGGTTCGAATCCCAGGTTGGGATCTTTCTGTGTGGAGTTTGCATGTTCTCCCTGCGCTTGCGTGGGTTTCCTCCGGGTGCTCTGGTTTCCTCCCACAGTCCAAAAACATGCATTGTTGATTGGTGATTGTAAATTGTCCATAGGAGGGCATGTGTGTGTGAATGGTTGTTTGTCTATGTGTTGCCCTGTGATGGACCGGTGACCCATCCAGGGTGCAGCATGTTCTGGATTTGGGAATAAGCGGTTAAGAAGATGAATGAATGAATGAATGAATATAAACATCATCAAAATAGGGTTTGCTAATGACAAAACTATGACAAACGTAATAATACATCAGAGTATGAATTTAATTGAATTTGCATTTTAAGGTTAAAATATAGCATTACTCTGCCACCTATTAGAACTTTGGGCTCTGGGTTGCATTCAAAAAGTATTCAGCAGGGATGAGGTCAGGACTTCAAGACCTTGTGCGCAGCATCATTGTTATGTCAGAGCAGTGTCTGGGTCTTTTAGTTCCAGCAAATAAATACTGCTACAACAAAAAGACAACTTTGTCTTAGCACCCGACATTAGCAACAGTTTGGGGATAACAGGCTTATGTGGGTGTGCTAGTACGGTTTCCTCAGACATGCCTTCAAATTAAGCTTGGTCACTAAAGCCTTGATAAACAGCTGAGGGATGTTAGACACTCAGTGGACAATAAGGAAACTTCTGCTTAACACCATGAACCTCCTAATCCTATAGTTTCAGCTTCTGAACTATTGATTTGATATAAGTTACAGTATGTCTGGCAACAGGTCATTAATCCACCTTCGAAAATAACTCATGCTCCATCGTGGACATTTTAAGCTTATCAGTTCCAGCCAGACGTGGACATTTGTAAGTAGAAAGCTGTTTATTCTTTAAATTGTGGGTTACTTTTTGATTCAGGGTCGGAACATTGAGTCAATCTGCCAGCTGAGAGGGTTGCATTAGAATTGCCTATGTTGCACACTCAAAGTTAGAGACATTGCCTGTACTGTACTTTACTGCATGCGAAAAATAAAGTTTTCTTTCCCCTCTTCCTATTTTTTTCTTTCTCCTCTTAAAGTGCTCATTTGTCATATACATGACTATACACAGAACGGCGCAGTGGCGTAGTGGATAGCACGGTCGCCGTACATCCTTCTGTGCGGAGTTTGCATGTTCTCCCCATGCGTGCGTGGGTTTCCCCCTGGTAGTCTGGTTTCCTCCCACAGTCCAAAAACATGCAGATGAGGTGGATGGGTGATTGTAAATTATCCATAGGAGTGAATGTGTGTGTGAATGGTTGTTTGTCTGTGTGTTGCCCTGAGATGGACTGGTGACCTATCCAGGGTGTACCCCCGCCTCTCGCCCTATGTGTGCTGGGATAGGCAACAAGCAGACCCTGTGAGCCCGAATTAGGGAATAAGCAAGAAGGGTAAGAAATTGAATGAATGAATGAATGAATGAATGTCTATACACTGTTCAACATATAGTGAAAATGTTTTTTTTTTTTTTGCATAACACACCTTTCTTGAACCCTGGTCTTCCTGTTCTCCTGTTTAACAACTCGGCACCTTAAACATTTGAGCCCCACTTCTGGACCCTTAAAGTAGTTCTCCAAACTCTCAAATCTCAAAATGCTGAAAAGGAGCGTCAGTCTCATCTGACAATGATGCCCATGTATCTACGAAACACACACTCAAATGGTATCAGCTCTCTTCCTGAGAGTCAGTAACAAAGCCAGCAGGATTAATGCATGAATTGATGGTAAATCCTGCCAAAGAGAAAATAGCGGGTTCATAAATAGCCTGGAAGCGATCGGCCTGGGAACCCCAAACATCAAAATGATTCAACTGAAAAAACAGCGCTTTAATAACTAAAACCATTTGCTCTATTATTTTAACTCCTCTTCCTACACACATACACCCACAAATATGCACCTAACCCAACAGATGGGCTTTCAAATGTGTTTTAGCTAGAAGTAATCCAAACTGTATTTTTCCATTTTAACAAACATGTAATTAACATGATCATCAGTCAAACCCCTTTTCAAATCGGAGTGGTAGGTAAGGGCAAGGCTGTACTATACTGACCCCTTTTAGACACATTGACATGCACTCCATCAGCTCTTAGTAAAGCTTTAAAGTAGAACCATCAGTAATAACTGCATGTGTTGGGAAGTTTGGTTTGCATATAAAAACACATTATATAATTGTATGCAAATATTGGACATAAGAGAGAAAAGAAATTGAACTAAATCCTCTTAAAGCATTCGGGATCTCATAAGCATTTTAGATTATTATACTAAGCCGAGGTGCCAGGATAAATTCAGCCAATAAACAATAATTAATCTTTAGTTTATATACTTGAAATATTATGAAATAGATTTCCATTAGATAAATCAAAGTGTGGCGGCGCAGTGGTGTAGTGGTTAGCGCTGACCACAAGAAGGTCCAGGGTTCGATTGCTGGTTCGGGGATCCTTCTGTGCGGAGTTTGCATGTTCTCCCTCGGGTAGTACCCAGTTTCCTCCGGGTACTCTGGTTTCCTCCCACAGTCCAAAAATATGCAGATGATTGTAAATTGTCCATAGGAGTGAATGTGTGTGTGAGTGTTTGTTTGTCTATGTGTTGCCCTGAGATGGACTGGCGACCCGTCCAGGATGTACCCCAACCTCTTGCCCTATGTGTGCTGGGATAGGCACAGCAGACCCCCGTGACCACGAATTAGGGAATAAGTGGGTAAGAAGATGAATGAATGAATAGTACTATGCATAAGTTGAGTATTTGGAACGTCCAGCATAATTTGATATTCATAAATCTTCGTACCCGCTTATTCCATAATTCTGGGTCACGGAGGTCTGCTGGTGCCTATCCAGCGCACATAAGCACAGGGAGAACATGCAAACACCGCACAGAAAGATTCCCGGCCAAAGAATGAAACCCCATTACCTTCTTGTTGTGAGGCGACCGTACTAACCACTACACCACCGCCCATCCCCAGCCATGTTTTTTTTTAAGTATCAACAAATTCATTGTTGTCATGTACATTTAAAATTGTAAACTGTAGTTGAAAGACAGCATATTCTGTGTTTCCCTGATGAAAAGTTACCACGACACCTCCCTATCCTCCCCCCCCCCGCACACACACTCAAACACACACACACACACACACACACACACACACACACACACACACACACACACACGCTCCAAATAGCGCATTACAAAACCAAACAAAAAAGATAATTCTTTGTAAAAAAATAAAAGCACTAGTGTGACAACTGGATGTTTCCGTCTTGGGGTATTTATTCTCTCCTATAAATAAAAGTTACAATTCTATACTAATATTTTGGTTTTAGGTTTATTTAACACAAATTGTGTGATTCCAGGCAGTCCTAGATTGCTGTATCACATGACATTCTGTTTTTTAATGATTTGTAGCATGTTGTGCTAAAGATTCAACTGTTTGTTATTATCATGGTAACGTCAAAATCACTGTATGGTGCCAACAGTTGCATATTTTCTCTTTTTATAATAAACAAAAAAAGAAGACACAGCAGTTGGTATTCAGTGTATTTATCATTAATTCAAACACTAGGAGAACATATTTTAAAATAAGACACCTCTGTCTTTTTTTTTTTTTTGCAAGTAACCAAACCTAAAAAAGTTTGATTTCTTTCAGTTAGTTAGATCATTAAAGAACCAGAATTTTTTTTTCCTAAAAGTCAATCACACCATAAAGCAAAATAAAAAAAATAAAAAAATGTTGCTGCCTACAAAAACAAATTGTTCTTTCTCCAAAGTCGAATAAAAGTAAAGAGGAACACACACGCTAGCTTTTTAAACTGCGGTTCTTTTTCCAAGCAATGAGAAGCAGAAACCCTGTTAAAAAGTTTAATTGTAAGCTTACTGAACTTTTATTTTTGTATTTTTAAAGATATCTCCCACACCATTTAGCACAATAACCCTGATTATTAGAGCATTAATCTCTAGAAATCATTATGCAAGTTGGAAAAAATAATACCTTTAATAAAGCTGGGATTTGCTGTGCAGCAAAAACAACAACCATTTCGTTCCTTAAGACACGCTCAGTTTGGCGGTTTTCAGATCTGGTCAATCAAGACACCATCCAATGATGGTGCAACGATGGTGCAGCTCCTAAGCAGATGCTTTGGCCAGATTAATGCACCGTTTACTCTAGTTCTTGCTGATGCCTTCAGCCATGCTGGGTCTGGAAATGGTACAGATGTGGTCATAGCCGTATGCCTTTCCTGGAAGTGCTGAAGCAAATACGCTAGGTCTCATTAATGGTAGATTTCTGTCTCTGGATACTTATCTGTTTATAGATTTAGTGAATTAGGAAGAACACGTAAAACCTTTTACCTTGAAGATATACATTCTCTTTCCAGCATCAAAAAGAAACTATCCTAAACATTCAATAAAATTTTAATGAGATGTATATCTATAAATAATGAGTCCCCAACTATGCAAGCCAGAGTCGACAGCGGCAAGCAAAACTCCATCAGTGACAGAATGGATAAAAAAAAAACCTTGGGAGAAACCAGGCTCCTGTACTTCTACAGTATTGTATATAAAGTATTGTTACTTAAAAAAAACATTCACGGCGTAGTAGATAGCACGGTTGCCTCACAACAAGAAAGTCCTGGGCTCGATTGCCGGGCCGTGGAAAATTATGTGCAGCAGACTTTAAAGTGAAAGGGAAGTGCATTCAAAACATTAACATTAACACCAACAAATTATCTACACCGTACAGTGGACATCTGATAATGAGAACAGTCAAGAAACCATGTCAAAACCTTCAGCTGAACCTTCTGAGTATGGTTAACTTAATTCTTACATTTATACATTACAATTTTTATATAGGACTGAGTGTGAGTGTGTCTAGCTCTGAGATGGAATGAGTGAATGAATAAAGGAAGGAAGGAAGGAAGGAAGGAAGGAAGGAATGGACATTCTGTCATGAGACAGGAGTAAAACAGATGAAGGAAACCCATTTGGGTGCATAAATCAGCGTGTGGAAAAGAACACAAAAAAACAAAAAAGGAGTCCAGAGAACGGATTATTCTAGAAAACTAAGGATCAAAACATGAACAGCCGATGATTCCTGTCGGCTCAGGTGCATGGCACAGGAAGAGAGGCGGCGAGAGAGACGCCCTGGTCCGGAAATGGAGGCGTGTTGGCGGTGACAGAGAGAGGTTCCTGGGTTTGATTCCCGGGCGGGGATCTTTCTGTGCGGAGTTTGCATATTTCTTCCCGCGCTTGCCTGAGTTTCCTCCAGGTACTCTGGTTTCCTCCCACAGTCCTAAAACATGCAGATTAAGTTGATTAGTGATTCTAAATTGTCCGTAGGAGTGAATGAGTTACCCTGAGATGGACTGGCGACCGGTTCAAGGTGTACCCCGACCTCTCACCCTATGTGTGATGGGATAGGCACCAGCAGACCCCTGTGACTCCGAATTGGGGGAAAAGCAGGTGAGAAAATGAATGAATGAATGAATAAATTAATGAATAATAAACAATAAATAAATCGCTGCAAATATTTTTTGTGTTAATGATCATTTGTCTCTTAACATCAGAGGACATAAAATATCAGCATCCGATGGAGCAGACGTAAGATTTGCTTAGCACTGTGGTTGAATACAGTTTGACTAAAGATAATGATTATTTTATAAAATGTCACTGTAAAGAAAGTCGAGTGATTACTGTTGATCTAATGAAATAAAGCACAGACGCTCGTACCAATAATGCTCTGTATAATACAGTGACTTAATGAAGAACACCAGGGAGGTTTACTCTTCAAATGAATACAGCTAATTAACAGCATAATAAAATAGATATTAACTAAAATGCCAAATGAAATCCTTTTGGTATTCATTTATTCTTTCTATTTTTTTTTTTTTTTACTTTTTTTTGTCACTTATCACATTGTGATGTAAGACCAAAGCTACTGCCATCATTAGTCTCATTCTTTTTCTTCACCTCTGTCATGTTAAAGCACTACAGCGAGGCAGCCAACTTCTATCTTCCCATTTCCACACTGGTAAAAGTATCCATGGAGACTAACTTTAAACAGATTGCCCCCACACAAACCACCACCAACACACACACCCCAAACACCCCTCCTCCACCTGTGTCCTCCAGTGGAGCTTGGGAAATGGAGCCTTACAAACAGATTGAGCCTATTGTCTGGAGGTAGAAGAAATAAAAGAGGCAGGATCCGTTTGTGGAGAGCAGGAGGAGCCGCTGAACTCACGACATGCTGCTTAAAAGCTGCTGGTCTGTGGGAGGGCAAGTTTGGTTAATGGAGTCCCTTGGAATGTGGCCTTGCTTGGTTTTTAATGAACCCCATGCAAAAAGACTTAATGATGCGTGATGCTTTTGGCAGTCTCTCTTTCTTTTGTCCGAGTCATGGGCTCACACAAGACTTGACTTGACCAGACCACCATGCCCACGTCTATACGTTAACATAGTGTTTATTAGGGCTAAGCAGGGTTGAACGTATAACACTTGCGATAGTAAAGAAGGACAGTAAATGCCAGTGGTAGCTCAGTGGTTAAGTCAGTGGTAGGTCAGTGGTTTGCCCTTGAGCAAAATATCTTAAATAAATAAAAACAGTAGATAAATGTAGGTAGATCTGGATAAAATTGTCCACCAGATAAAACATTGTTTTTTTCATTTTATGACTACCATATATAATCTTTCATAAAGATGTGTGTTATTCTCTTTTGCATGTGTGTCACATGCTTATTCAGCCATTTTAAAATAATAATGAAACGTTTTAAGGGACTACAGGCGTATGTCCCACCCTTACTGTCCGAAGACACTCCTCCTTAACACATGGACATGCACAGACTAGACCTCCAGTGAGGACATTGTATAATGTTTTCTCAAGGGTAAAAGAAATTGTATTAGTCAGTAACAGTCCCAAAATACCAAACATTAAAATAGACCCCGATTACACATTGATTCCGTCGTACAAAATACAATCACAAAAAGAAATAGTGCAACCATGACATATTTCAGACGCTTTGACGCTTTTTGACTTTGGTGATTGTAAATTGTCCATAGGAGTGAATGTGTGTGTGAATGGTTGTTTGTCTATGTGTTGCCCTGCAATGAACTGGCGATCCATCCAGGGTGTACCCCCGCCTTTCGCCCAATGTGTGTTGGCATAGGCTCCAGCAGAACCTTGTGACCTCAAATTAGGGAATAAGTGGGAAAGCTGATGAATGAATAAATGAAATACATTTAGTAAAGTTTTAACAAGAAAAAGTTTTAGATTATTCACATATTATTCTTTCAGTACTGACCTTGTTGTACATTAAACAAAGATCTAATTACAAAATTAATGTTTGGTATAAACTGGAACACTGAACACCTTTTCAACTGAATAATTATTCTTTGAGTCTACCTCCAACATCTGGTGGAAATTTGAGATACTCTTCAAGCTGGACTGCCCTGGGATTTAAATTCATGACCTTCTACTTATTAGGACAGACTCTATGCTGTCTACTTACACATTTAATTGACTTACACACGCCAATGGTGCGCTCTGGTATAATTGCGGAATGTGGAACAGAAGTCGTTCAGTAGTTACAGCTCTAGGCCAGATATCCAAGGGTTGTTCACTGAAATTGTAGACAAGAGCAACTGCTAGTCGCTTAGTCTAATTTGAATTAAATATATTAAACAAGAATTGTATGTAAATGAATTTTTTTTTAATTAACTAAAAAATGAAATAACTGTTCACTTCAGGTTGTGCGGCCAGACAACAACAGTACACCGGTGTGTATGAGACAATATGTTTTATTATTTCTTACATCTCTGTAAATATAACTTACTTAAAAATGTGTCTGATGCGTTGCCTCTGTATATGTGATTGTGTGTGTCATATTGTGGGCTACGATGTGGTACAGTGTGGATAGCACGGTCGCCTCACAACAAGAAGGTCCCAGGTTCAGGCTGGGATCTTCTGTGCGGAGTTTGCATGCTCCCCCTGCGCTTGCTGTTGGGGTTTTTTTTGTGGGTACTCCGGTTTCCTCCCCCAGTCTAAATATCAACATGCAGACATGCGGATGAGGTGTATTAGTGATTTTAAATTGTCCATATGAGTGAATGTGTGTGTGAATGGTTGTTTGTCTGTGTTGCCCTGTGATGGACTGGCGACCCATCCTGGGTGTACGCCTGCCCTATGTGCGCTGGGATAGGTGCCATGAATTAGGCCCCTGAATTAGGTATACGAATAAAGCCTGAACCCTGAAAAAGGTATAAGAATAAACGGGTAAGAAGATGAATGAATGAATGAATGAATGAATGAATGAATGAATGAATGAATGAATGAATGAAT
>JAOTRA010000037.1:11764147-11779617 GCA_026260255.1 Pseudolaguvia tuberculata | reverse complement strand
ATATACAGATAATTTTCTAGTAAACTCATTCATCTCCTAACCGGGGTCTCAGGAAGTTTGCTGAAGTCTATCCCAACCCAGGCAGGGGTAGGGACAGGTCAAGAGTCCAGTGCAGGGCCACACATAGATAAACGAACATACGCATGAATACACTCATTATGGGCCGCACCACTCCACGTACTAATTAATTATTCTTGCTTTCGGCTACTTATGCGTAGCAGGTGCTCTCGGTGGGGCACTGGAGGTGTTTAAAGCTGCTGTTGTTTTGCTGATGTTTCATGTACTCCTTTTCGGCTATCCTAAACACTGTCTAGGGGGCGGTTTTTGATTCTTTTATAAGACTCGCTCCGGATTTGTGTTTCGTTTATGACTGTTTATTGACGTTATCTTTGGCGTAAATGTTTTCCATTTTATACAGTGGCCGTTGATTATTGTCTTGTTATTGGTGTTTTTCATTTGGGCATTGTGCAATTTTTCATATCCTAATGTACCTGATTGGTTACAAAACTTTTTATTCTTTATGAATTTCTCTGATAAATAAGTCTTTGGTTCTTTTCTTTGTTTTACACACTGTCTCCCACCGGCACCATACGGGCTACGTTTCATGTTTAGAGCTAAGTAGGGTAAGTAAATGTTTCTTTCGTTCTTTATTTTTTGCTTCCCACAATAGGACTGTTCAGGTCTCAGTCCTCAGGCTTTCCTGTCTGGCGGTAATGCCTCAATCACTGGATGCTATGCATTGTGTCACTGTGTGTGAGTGTGTATATATAGTGAAATGCTTCAGCTACAGTCAATTAAGGTTTCAAATAATTTATAGTTCAATTGATCTGTTAATGAAATTGATTCATTCATCTTCTATCTTGCTTATTCCCCAATTCATGGTCACAAGATTCCGTGAGTTACTCAGTGGTGTGCTGAAGCCTATTATAGCGCATTTGGGACTAAAGGCAGGGGTAAATGCTGTAAAAGTAAATAGGTACACCCTGGACAGGTCATGTGTTCATTGCAGGATCACACATAGACTAACAACCATACACACACTCATGGTTAACCTATGGTTAATTTAAAATAAACAAATCAACCTAGGGACGGCGTAGTGGATAGCACAGTTGACTCACAACAAGAAGGTCCTGGATTTGATTCCCAGGCCGGAGATCTTTCTGTGCGGAGTTGTGTGCATGTTCTTCCCGGGCTTGCGTGGGTTTCCTCTGGGTACTCCAGTTTCCTCCCACAGTCCAACAACTTGCAATCTCCGCACAGAAAGATTCCTGGTAATAAAATATATATTTTAATACATTAGACTAAGTGTTACCATTGGCCGGCAATCGTCTGGAAGTGATGAACTCTAATCTAGGATGAGTTAGTTATCTTCAGGGTTAGCCAAACTCCCCATACAATGTTTACATTTTCCGGCAAAACTTATTTTTAAGTAAGTCCCAGCAAAGTTACTCTCTAATTCACAGATGCGTTTCTCTAAACAAACTGAGCTAACACTTTACTGTACACCAGCTAGTGGGCCTTGGGAGGCAGGATTAAAAATCTGAATGTTGAATGAAACTTTAATATTAACCAATTAGCAATCTGCCAATGATTATTAAAAAAAACAACATTCACATACTCATACTGGAAACATTGCAACTGAGAGAAACGGTACAAAATGAAGAGAACACAAACAGTGATGCCATGTAGTAATTTAGGAGTGGGCCAAGGCCAAAAAAAAACAAAAACACAAAAAATTTGACCATCAAAAAAAGAGAGATTAGAAAAGCAGAAAGAGCCACCAGAAGAATCAACAAGAACCCAAAAGGCTCCCAAGCACAAATGTTCTCTAGTTTTACCAGGAAATCTGGACATAACATCAGCCAACTGGGTGAAAAGTGATGATCAGCAATTCAACTTATCAATCAACTTATTTTATGTATTTAGAGATTTATCAGGGATTCAATCTCCATTAATAGCCAATGACACCTTTATTTTAGAGACCAGATGCTGATGGAGCCAAAATAGAGGGCAATTTGGCAGCAAGCCTATTTCATCCTGCCAGTCAATTTGGGTCTATGCCCAACTAAACCAATTTAGGTTTAATAAGATTTCTAATAAAATACACCCAAATCAGGTAAAGCAAGGTGTTTTTATTTTATCTTGTTACCCAAAATTTATTATGACCCGACCTTGTGACATACAGCATGCTGTTAAAGCTAATATCTTCAGCTGTGAATTACAACCAGATTAATTGAATATTATAGTGTTAGAGGGAGAAAAAAAACAACCCTAGAAGCTTTTTTTAAAGTCTATTCTTGTATGAAAATGAATCAAGGACAAGCAGATTAGTCAAATTGACTCCCCATAATTTCCAGCAGCTGCTTATCACCTCAAGAGACTCCTAGCACAAATGCAAATGTGTGTGTGTTTTGGGAGGAAAAGATCTGTGACGACTCTCTTGAGAAAGCCTGGAACATCAGTTTTCCAAGATGCTCATTACACCTGTGATCATTTTATAATGATGCAATAGATATTCTGAAACCCTTGCAAACAGTATTAACAACTTAAAGTGAAAGTGGTCCAAATCGAATATGTTTTCTTACTAAACCAGCAGTGTTTCTGGACTGAGCGAGCCAAAGATTTGTGTGCATTTTTTGAGAAGGTTTGGAGGTCATCAGACTGATGGTTCTCAGCAAGTGTGGAGGATTGCACTAGCTGCCTAAAAACTCAACAGTGTGAGTGCCAAATTTATCAGTATGTCAGTCTGAGGAGAAAAAGTGATTTCCGCCCACAGTGGCACATGCTGAAATTCCCTGGAGTGCAGGAAAGACTGTTTACACACATTTCCTCATAGGTTTGGCATTTTTTTTAGGATGTTCGGAAATATATCAAGGTTTTGTTTTACAAATGTTAATCTTTATATGTAAATTCAATCATTGTTAGTTGTAAGAGATCTACCGTTAGCTAAATCCCATGTTGTCTCAGCCTGAGACGCAGTGACCACCAACCGTGGGCTGAAATTTTGTTGCATGTGACACAAAATGAAAAATATGTGATGCATTGAGCATGGAGTTTTAATTTAAATGTTCATCTCGGGACAAAGCAATTATGACGCTCACGACAATGAGTGATTATGACAGCTAAACACTGAATTCTCCAAATGATGTACAATGTTTTCACACAACAAAAACCGTATGGTTGCATGTTAATGTAAAAGTACATTCACTTACAAATGTGAATGAAGTGAATGAAAACTGGTCATATGTCAGTCAAATGTTCAACGCAAATGAGCTTCTAATCTTTTGCGGTCAGTCTGAAGAAAATAATTAAAATGTCAGTTACTAGTGCTTTCAGAACAGTCGAACGCTTTTCTCGTCATCACGGCAACAAGGAAAACATGTCAATTTACGGAACTGATAGAGTAACAAAAAATGAATATTGAACATTCATTCATTCATCTTTGAATTATTCAGGGTCACAGAGTTCTGCTGAAGCATATCCCATTGCACATGGGCATTTGTGATAGGCAGGGCTACACCCTGGACTAATCATTAATCCATTGCAGGGCCGCACATACACAGACACAGACACGCCCCCTTATGCGCAATTTAAAATCACCAATCAACCGAATGTACATGTTTTTGGACTGTGTTCAAACATTTTTTTACTCTGGTTTCCTCAATCATCATCATCATCATCATCATCATCATCATCTACACCATTTCCCAGTAAATTCAGGGTCGGTGGTGTTTATCCCAGCACACCAGCTCGCTCTGTTTGTTGCCATAATTCTACGTAACTTCAGCTCTTTCTTATCTTCCTCCACCGCGTCTCTCCATCTTAACCTTTGTCTCCCCCGTCGTCTTCTCCCCTGTACTGGCAGTTCATACGCCAATTTCACCTCTTTATGATCTTCTTTCCTGAGAACATGTCCTAGCCACCTTAGTCTGGATTCCCTACATTTAGATGTTATAAATGCAATTCCTAGGAATTTCCTGATATCTTCATTGCTTCTTGTGTCTCTCCAGGTCACATCTCGTATCTCACCTTTCTTCTTTCAGGACCCTTTTGAACCAATAATTGTTTATAAATTTTCCTAATTATTACATTGATTTTATTGTAACTTCTCTTCTAACCTGCTTATGAAATATTTTAAGTACTTTGCAATATTCAGTTTTGTTAAATGACATGTTAATAATGAAAATGCACATCATTTAAATTAAAATAGTTTTGTCCTATTTAAAACTTCTAGAAAATAAAAAAAGTAAATTATAAACTCGGTCAGAAAATTTCTTTTTTACCTTTTACTCAATTGATTAGTTTTTAGTACAAGAAAATGTTTTGTTTATTTCTTCCGTCATTTTTTTTTCTGCTCTTCACTGTTTTTCTTGCTTTGATTACAAAAGTGTTGTTGTTGAAATATTTTAATTTAAGGAAATATATCCAGGAAGTGCCGCTAAGCTCCGAATGAATCCTCCGTGCCTCAGGCCATCATTTTTCCTGGATTTACAAAGTTAACCTTTATTGATTTAAATCATAATTATGCTCTAAGCATTACGTTAATAAACACAGACTTGGGCAGTCAGCTTGACCAGCGTTTGCACTAGTAAACATGAAATTGATTAAGAATTGTTCTTGAAGAGTTATATTTTGCCATATAATCTGGTATAAGGTTCCAATAGAATTAAAAGAAAAAAAAAAACCCCACAGTAAAGCGAGTCACAGTGTAATTGCCCAGGGAAGCTGGAAGCCCATGTAATTGTGCACGATTAGCTTTAATGAGGCTTATTGTTGGGATCATTTCTTCTCTCTGGTTTGACCTTTTTTTCCTTTTTGACTTTCTTTAAATTGCCCATAAGCACAAAATGTTAGTCGTGATGAGGAAGTACTGTACCACCTGAGATTCTAGAGCAATTACCTCTATTGAGCCTTTAACGCAGTATTATCAAAAATTGAAAAACATTGGCAGTTCCATGGTTTTGTGCTTCATTGTGTGACATAGAATGAAAAAAATGGGGGTTGATTGCAACACTGTCTTTCTTCTCGTTATTGTTTTTTAGTAGAAGTTAAAATTAATTGAATTAAAATAAACAAACATTTTGTAAGTAGAGTCAAGTTTTTCGCACATTTTTATGAATTGAAATGATTATCATTTTAATCATGTGGAAAAACAGGGCGGCGTCTGGTGTAGTAGTTAGACGCACAGACGCCCCACAACAAGGACCCAGGCTTTCTTCCTGGGCAAGGTTTCTTTCTGAGCAGAGTTTGCAGTTCTCCCGCTGTTTGTGTGGGTTTTCTCCTGGTACTCCGATTTCCTCCCACAGTCCATAACATGTACATCAGGTTAATTGGTTATTCTAAATTATCCATGGGAGTGAATGCGTGTTTGTGTAGTTGTTTGTCTATGTGTGGCCCTGTGACCTGTCCAGGGTATACTCCTGCCCTTCACCCTATGTGCGCTGGCATAGGCTCTAGTAGATCTCTGTGACCCTGAATTAGAGAATAAGCGGTTATAAAGATGAATGAATGAATGAATTTGGCAAAACAGTTCATGTGCAGGTCTGAACATGACATACTGCTTGATAATGTAAATACAATATATGAAGTAATTATATATGTATACCTGTGTGCTTATAACTTAAATGATTATTTAATAAAATGATTGAAATTTGGGATGTGGCAGAGGTTAAAGAGGTTAAAGGAAGGGGATAGGAGAATGGGATTCAATGTTCATAGTTCTACAGATTACAACATATAGTGAAGTGTTTTTCTTCGCATATCCCATCTTAGTAAGTTTGGGGTCCGAGCACAGGGTCAGCTATTGTACAGTGCCCCTGAAGTAGAAAGGGTTAAAAGAACCAACAGTGGCGGACTTGAGCCCAGGTCTACCTTGGCACCTTAACCCTTGAGCCACTCCTGCTATCACTAAAATATCAGGGTTTTATTCCCAGCATCACTATTATACCAATACTGGTCCTCTGAGTATTGCCTTTAAGCATCCGTCCCTCAGTTGCGAAAAAGGTCTGTGAAATACTGCAAGTGTACTCTTTTTAAAGAATCATCTGATTTCTGTGACTAGTCAGTCCAAGAATCAGTTTAAATACCTGCACCAAATTTTAATTCCAAACTTGTCCTTGCATTCCAAAGCCTTAAAGAAATTTCTAGCTTGTTCATGTCTGTGTTTAACCATAGAATGATTGTCAGGGAATTTAGCCAAGGCATCTTAAAGCAAGATTAAAGCTTCTATTTAAGTAGATTTTTGGATACAACAGCTTTACTATTTTACTTACATGTAATAGCAGGTAAAACTCACACAAGTCAATTTATTTTTACATTCATTTTTAATCTAAAATAAACTCTTTCCCTTTTTCCAGAAACACAAAGTGCAGGGTAAAAGAACATGCTCACTTGTCCATTTCACGGCTATATAAATACACACATTTATACTCAAATATATAGAATTATATATTCATAGAATTTAGCGTCATCAATTCATCAGCTGTATTTGAGATTTTCATTGGGAGTGACGAGGATGGACAGGATAAGAAAGGAGTTTGTTAAAGGGACGGCGCAGGTAGGATGTTTTGGAGACAAGGTGAGAGAGGCTATAGGTTGAGATGGTCTGGACATGTGCAAAGGAGGGACATGCAGTATATTGGTAGGAGAATGCTGAGGATGGAGGTGTCGGGAAGGAGGAAAACAGGAAGATCAAGGAGGAGGTTTATGGATGTGGTGAGGGAAGATATGCAGGTAGTTGGGGTGAAAGAGGTAGATGTAGAGGACAGGGTAGTGTGGAGAAGAGAGATCCGCTGTAAGTACTGCAACTCTGGAGGTCCACCTGGAGAGGGCGCCCTCGCCTGAATACTGATCAAGTGTTTCCTGGCTGCAGTAATTGGGCGTGGGCTCCCTAAATAAGGAGGAGGTTTTCAGGAGCTCATCGCAAAGTATTGTTGCCGTAGGCCAGTACCAAGCATTGTGTCTCTAAGTACTTTCGGATTGATATTAGGATTATTGGACTTTTGGATTTTGAACTTGGACTCTCTCTTTGATTACTCTTTGGATATTGGTTGCCTCGATTCTTCCCCTGTTTCCCCTTATCGAATAAAGCTCCTGACTACTGCATGATGGACCCGGCTGATTCTTGCACGCTCACGCACGCTAATATGTCACACCCGCTGTGGCGACCCCTAACGGGAACAGCAGTAAGGAGAGGAAGAAGAATTCATTAGCTGTATTTCAGTGCAAAGTAACTTCACATACATTAACCTAATCTCTGTTATAGAATGAAAGCTATTTCTGATTCAATTACATTAAAAGATATATCAAAAGAAAATGACTCGATATCATCATGTGTTATTTGTCTCAATACATTCACTGTTAAATCCTAAAAATGTAAAGAAAAAATTCTGACCTATTACTAGTCATAACTCTTAGAAGACTCCATTTTTGTGTGCTTCTACCAATATTGTAAACAAGTTAAGTACAATTGGATACATATAAACTCTTTCATACTCATGTAGGGGAAAGTAAAGTTTTATCAACTATTGCTAAATTACAGATGATTAAATCCACTTATCATTTTCTAAGGGTTCTCCAAAAACCAAAAAAGTTTAACCTTGGTTTGGTTTCCTATCTAATCTTTTCTAAATGTAACATGTTATTTAAGCCACTTCTCAAGTTTAGGTACTAAATTAATTTTAAGGTTTTTTTTTTTATTGCCTTAATTTCATATTGAATTGTCTGAATTTGGTTGAAGCTAAAGTTCTCTAAGACATAGCCTAGTATTGAATCAAGAGGGTGATACAGGAAATTAATGTTGAGTACCTTTGAGTAGAAACACAACTCCTCAGTCTAAAATTGACATTTTTGGCGATACTAAAATAAATAAGTCACGGTACCCTCATTGTAATTGTATTTGATACACGCACAGTAAAACAAAGGTAAGGAATCTGTGGTCAGCTTTATAGTAAATCAACTATAGATTAATAAAACAAGACAATACAATCCCTCTACGGGGCTTTAGTCCAGTTATCATTCTAAAATATAGAATCCTAACTCCTTTCTCCAAGACATGATTAAGTATTGCAAAGAAATGGGTTCAAGTTGTTTAATCAAATTTTATCGCAAAGCATGGTTGGCTTCACCGCAATTAATGTTAAGGGGAACGTCATGGCATATTTGTTGGCTCATATTTCATCTTTATTTCTCCTATAAATAGCTCCTGACCTCACAATAGTCTTTTTGTGCCACCCTCCTTATTATAAGTTTGCACCCATCTCTTCCTGGGGTCGCACCTCCCAGTTTGGGAACCATTGCCCTAATCAGACTTTACAGCTGAATTTTGTGATTTTGTACAGCAGACCTCTTCGTAGAGGCAGATCTTTGTTTAGAGAGAGAGAGCGAGAGAGATGATAAAGTCAGTAGGGGGTTATTTCAGAGATCTGGCCAGCCGACTGTCTCCACATGCGCTATTGTTTTTAGTCTGGGTGTAATGAAAGGGGCTGAATAATATTTAACTACTGACACCCACCCTCTCTCCGTTGCTCTTTTTTTTCATGTCTTACTTTAGTCAGAACCATCTCTTTAATGACTCCAAAATGAAAGTCAAAAAGAAAACAGACGAGTAGGTGGGGATCATAACGAGAAAGAGCGATAGAGCAGGTAAGGTTAATAACAAAGAAATAACAGAAGTCTAATTGGCCAGTCAGCTTTCCACCATCTCAGCTTGTCACTGTGCTGAAGACATAGCCATCTTATCAAGTTTATATGGAAGGCGTTTTCCTTTCGTTAACCATTTTAGCAAACTCGCCGCATCATTTGGCAACTTTTGCAGCTAACAGATCTGTTGTGTCGTTACGCTTGTTGGGAAATAAATGATACAACATATTGCAAATTTTTTTTGCAGCCAGTCTCTCTAACACAATTATAGCAGCAGTTTGAGAGCGGTAGCAGTTAGTCAGCTGCTTCATCAAAAATACGACGAGGAAGTGGGAGAGAAGAGACAGATGGGAATTGAGAGTGAAACACTGTGACACCATGGCGTTATAAAACTTTGGCAGCACAAATATGTATCTTGTGGACGCCAATAAAGCTAATTGAAACTGAAATTGAATTCAGTGAATGAGAGTGAGCAGCAAATAAGAAAAGTAAGGGGCAGGGAAGAGACGAAGAGGGATTGGATGATGCGAGTTGTGCCACCATTGTGGATTAAAGTAATTGGCATTCAGAGGCAAATGTAATATTAGTCACTTTAATAATTAATTGCCCTCTGAGAATGTTCTTTTAAGCCACTTGTCAGCTTTTTTAAAAAAAATCCACTCACCCATCTAAATAAGCCCTATTTAGTAAAGGCTTGAGCTGAAATGTGGGGTCAGACAACCTCATCTATTCTCAGCATTTCTAGCTTAAATAATGGGATTTTTGTATAGTTTATGGCATTCATGTCCCCTTAGGCATGCAGAGTCAGTGAGAATTGAAAGTCCAAAAGGTCTGCATGGATCCTTCCTGGTGATAGAAGAACTCCATATGTGGCCCATCGAAACTGGAAAGAGGTCTCCTGCAGTGCTCCTCCTGGCTTTGATGCTCTGTGTGACAAAAGCAGATGGTCCGTCCCAAGACTCCAGGCCTTTCTTGTCACCTTCCTCTACATCATTTTCTCCACCTACAGAAAATGTAAGTGATGGCCATTAGCCCCCTACCTAGCCATGGTTTTCTGCTTCTATTCCGACTAAAGTTTTTTTTTCTTTTTCTCCACCAGGGCAAAGCAAACTACTGGAGCGTTCACATCATTACTGGTGAGTTTTGAATGGGTCTCGACTAAGTAAAAAAAGAGATGTTTAAGGGCATAAAGCAGACAGCTATGGGGAAAATGGAAGGATTCACTGATGCCGCTTTTTTTTCACATCACGTAGTCCCTGGCTTGCAGGATTTAAAGACGACATGAGTTCTTGGATGGATAAAAAAAAAAAATAAAAACTCAACTAGAAACCCCTGGAAAAAAAAAAAAACCATCAAAGCAATGGTTTGTAGACTGATTATTTTTATATAAGAGAAAAGGCTGTTGAGCCAGAACTTCTTTTGCACCTACGGACTCCAACGGAAAGCAGAAAGCAAGCTCAGAGCGTGTGAAGGCACAAGGGTTTAGTTTTGCAAATACTCACCTCCTTCAAATTGTTTCTCTAAATCGCTTTGGCACAAACCAATTAACCTCGCAATTCGGCGAGTGGGGTGCCGGCTTAAATCGATTACATGCCTATAGCTGATTCAATTATCAATTACAGCCCTTTTGGTTTGATTGCCGACTTCATGGCATTTAAATAAAAGTGTGATCTACACGGTCAGCACAATGACCTCAAACTCACTCGTGTTGATCATTTTAGCCCACAACACACGCACACACACACACACACACACTAAGAATTTCCCAGAAACTGAAATGTTTTATCAAACACCATGATTTGATTTTGCAATACATGCAAAATCTCCTACCGGCATTCGATAAAACAATTATGTTAAGATGTCAAGCAAAACAAAATCCAATGATTGCATTAGTTACAATCTTCTTCCCAGTGCATTTCATCCTGACAGCAGCTTAACGGAGAACTATTTTGCAAAACCGTGGAACCAATTATCAGCTAAAATTTGCTTAATGCTTCATGCTCGACTATAATTAATCATTTACCAGGATGGAGAGAAAAGATTTGCACTGATATATATATATTGGGAAACTTGACAGTTTTTTAAAGACCTTAAGAGAAAAACGAGTCATATGAGGAGGTGGACCGAACACTTTACCAAGATCCGTGGTGGTAAAAGGTGATAATAATTGTTGGATTAGGGTACTATTTAGACAAGAATAGAAAGCCAGCTTCTGAGTTATATCCAGCTGGGATCTAGAGCACCCAGTCATTTCAGTAGCAGGGCCTGCATGTGGGCAGAAATCTGTGGGTTATTGACCATGATTGCCTGCACATGTCTGGGGGACTGATTGTGGCTTAATAATAGTTCAGTAGGAAAAAAACTAAAAAAAACTACCTCAAAGTTAAAAGTGTAAATATTCTAATTTATTATTCAACTATACTAATGTATGTTTATCAACCATTCAGAGGATGGAAAATGTTGACATTATTGGGAAGCAGAATTAGATTATATTGGCAGTGGGACCAATCAGATTTCTAGGTTATACCAGTAAGCACTACTGACTCTGAAGATTCTTGGCAGATTAGATGGCAATGACATGGCAGCATATAGAGGCTGAATTCTGATTGGACAAAAAAATCTGGACACATGATAGAAGTGCAGACAAAATGCCACAAAATGAAGAGAATCTGATGGGAATAAATTATTACAATTCATGATATTCAGGTAGATAGATAGATAGACAGACAGACAGACAGACAGACAGACAGACAGATAGACAGATAGATAGATAGATAGATAGATAGATATTATTTAAAACCTGATATAATCAATGTTACAGCTTCCAGCAACACAGACAATAAATACTGATTTTATAACCTCCACTGCTACATTAGCTTTTTTGTAGCAATGGTAAACAAGACAGGTTTACAAGACTCTCTGTATTTCTGAGCATAAAGCAGTCAGACATTTAAAGAGGGACTATTTTACCAAGAGAGCTTGCACTAAATAATAAAGCATATTTCCTCATTTGTCTAGTGTTCCTGATGTAATGGACTTGCTGCCGTTGTTTATTTTAAAAGGATTTGGGGAAATTAGGGCTTTTAATCTATGAAAGATCTATAAAAAGATTTTTTTTTTATTCCATGGAACAAACAGTTTGCGATGTTTCTTGAGTTATTGTTTTTCAATAATATCCAGTATTATTTCTCAGATCGCATGAGGTTAAAAAGCTTAGGAAATCTGGCATATGTTGCTGCATGGTAACTGTACTTGGTGATTCCTATGAGATTTGTTAGCATTACCTCTCCAGTTGCTCTGCTACACACCCAAGGTTAGAACCCGGTACTTCCCTTCTAGATGCTATGTTATGGCAATGCTTTTACCTGCCTCTTCCAGGTTGTTTATTGAGCCACTGGGGAATTGCTCCTTTTCTCCGATCTCAGCAGTCGGACATAAAAAGTCTCAGCTTCTTGGCATGCCAGACGGCTAATTTCCCTGGGCATTGAGCTAGGTCGGCCCTGGCCTCATCAGCAACGAAAATGCTTGCAAGAAGTGATGGGGAAACTGGATCCAGGAGAAATGCAGCACGGCGCTAGCGTGAAAAAAATTGGTGCATGGCTGCTATGGTGTTTTATGGTCCTCTTAGCATAATGCAATATATGCAAGAAGTTGATTTACTAAGCGTGTGCACCGTGTGTAAAATAAAACCTACTAAGATGAATTATAATAAAATCTATTTTAAAACTGTAGCGCATTCGCTGTTATTGAGATTTGAAGTGGAAGCTCATAACACTCATTCATCGCATGGTTTAAAAAGGAAAACTAGGTGTGCATGACGTGGCCCTTTATGGGAGCTTTGTGCATTTGAAGAAGCAAATCATAGCCCTTTTGGCAACAAAATTGAACCTCAACCAGTAAGGCCATATGGTTAAAAGCTCATTCTAATTCTCATTTGCTGCAAGCAGAATATAACAGTAGGAGTAGGCTACTAAACAACATGGCTTAAATCCACTGCTCTACGACTGATAACCGTAATATGTTAAGTATTTACAATGATTATATGCATAATTGTCTAAATAATGTTTTTACTTAATAATAAATGGATGAGGTCTAAAGAATAGGCTATTGAAGTGGTTAAAACATTCACCTTACAGCTCCAGGGTTCAGGATTTGATTCCGGCCTCTCCCCTTGTGTGTCTTTAGTTCATAATGGCTTACCTATGCCAGGGCATTTCTTTCTCTTCCAGCCAAAGGTAAGCATTGCGGTCTAAGTGGCGCCTCTAAATTGTTGGTAGTATTTGAATAAATTCATGGACAGACTGGCACGCTGTTTCTTTCATAGTATAGCCTCTACTTTGTATGCAATTTTGTGTGGGATAAGCAGTATAGCAAACGGATGGTTGAATAGCTGGATAATAGTGTCACTGTTCACATAGTCTAATCTGATGTAATGAATTACAGTGGGCGAAATAGAAGGAATGAAATGTTGTAAAAATTCTTTGGCAACCACTCTTATCCAGAGCGACTTGGTCTCTTTTTTTTTTTTTTACAACTGAGCAATTGTGGGTTAAGGGCCTTGCTCAAGGGCTTGGTGGAGGTGGGAATCAAACTCCGGTCTTTCTGGTATTAGTCCAATACCTTAACCACTAGGCTACCACTTTTTATATTTCTCAGTGTTTACACCCAAATCTTACCACTGCTGCTATTGTATAAACGAAAAAATATATGTCACTTTGGATACTTATGAGGAAGCTATAGCTCAGCGTTGGACCGGGTTTGATTCCCAGCACAACCAAGCTGCCCCAATTGCATAGATGTATAAAAGACTTAAATGCAAATAGCTCTGGATAAAGGCATATAGCCAATACAATAAATGTAAATAGACCAACATGTAACTGTAAAGTAGTTTATTTCTCTATAGTTTAATGACTGGTAACAGTGTAGCGAGTCTGAGAAAATGTTTTTCCTCTCCATCTCGGTTGCAGCCAACTCTTTACTGCTGACTTTGAACCAACATCACTCTATACCAGCTTGTGTATTCTTCTGCACCTCGCTGCATTTCATTCAAAGTGTTCTTGAAGCTATACAGTCTATTAAAAAAAAACTGAAACATAAAAAAAAAGGTTTTTCCTGAATAGTCATTCAGTTCACAGTAAAACTGGCTTCCATTCGAAAATATTTTCAGACTAACAAAGTACATTTCGCTGCTTTTCTTTACCATCTGTCTGCATCTCTTTACCATCTGTCTCACAGTTTTGGGTTGTTGTTTTTTTAAACCATATCTGCAATGCCTAAAAGTGATACAGTTGGTTAAAAAAATAATTATTAATAAACACCCACAGATACATATGTTTTTGAACATATGCATTAAAATGTGTATATATTTGGAATGCATTTAATACTATTTAATTCTGTGTTGAAGGTTAAAACCCTAGTAAACACCTTTGTAAACACTTTGTAGACACCTACCAGGTGTCCCCCCCCTACCAGGAACCCCATACATCTGCCTTTCAGATGGACTGGAACACTGACTGAACCCCAGACCGTCTCATCAAACATTAGTGTCTGATCTACTGCTCCATACTGGACTACATACTGATCTACTAAAGTTCATGAAATTAACATGGCATGGTCATTCATTCATTCATTCATTCATTCATTCATTCATTCATTCATTCATTCATTCATTCATTCATTCTCTAACCTGCTTATTCCTAAATTTAGCGTCAGCTGGAGCCTATCCCAGCACACATCGGTTGAAAGGCAGGAGAACACTCTGGAAAGGTCACCAGTCCATCACAGAGCCACATGTAGATAAGCAAACTCACACAAACATTTATTTTAGAATTCCAAATCAATTAATGTGCATGTTTTTAGACCGTGGGAGGAAACCGGAGTACTGAGAAAACCCACGCAAGGAGAGTGCAAGGAGAACATGCAGTACCCCTTACTGTGAGGTGAAACAGCACAGTGACACCCCAATACGACTACACTACAGTGACATCCCAATAACTATATATTCAAAGATAATGATAAGGCAGGTAAAGTAATTACATTCATTCATTCATTCATTCATTCATTCATTCATTCATCTTCTAACTCACTTACTCCCTAATTCACAGGGGTCTGCTGCAGCCTATCCCAGCACACACATAACTACATAACTAACCATAGTACCATAATAACCACACAGACTCACTCCTATGGGCAATTTAGAGTGACCAATCAACCTAATTTCCATGGTTTTGGACTGGTGGAGGAAACCAGAGGACCCAGAGAAAAGAAAAATGAAAAAAAAATAAAAAATAAACCAAACTCAGCTTAAACTTAACTTGTCAAAACAAACATAAGTATCAGTAAAGAAACAGACTTACTAGCAGAGGAATACAAACAAATCCCCAAAGGGATATGTGAAGAAGAAAACTTTACTTTGTGCAAATGTAAAACTGTGAATGCAGCTTATTGGCTGAGACGGATAATTAATCAATTCTGATAAAAACCTGACAAAGATAATAAATAAAAAATCACTGAATAAAATTTTTATTCATGAATGCACATGTAAACATTTTAACTGCACACACATCTAGATTTAGTCACAATAGGAAAGGGAAATGTTCGAATATTAATTAAACCGCATATATTCATTCATTCATTCATTCATTCATCTACGTGGCAAATAAACAACAAATGGGGGCGGCGTGGTGCCGTAGTGTATAGCACCAACACCTCACAACAAGAAGGTCCCGGGTTTGATTCCCAGGCCGGCAATCATTTCCTCTGGGTACTCCGGTTTCCTCCCACAGTCCAAAAACATGCAGATGAGGTGGATTGGTGATTGTAAATTGTCC
>JAOTRA010000037.1:11684672-11701516 GCA_026260255.1 Pseudolaguvia tuberculata | reverse complement strand
TACGCCACTGCATGGCAACTACCAATCGTTGTACACTTCTGCCTGGTGACTACCAATCACTGTACACCACTGTCTGGTAACTACCAATCACTTTACGCCACTGCATGGCAACTACCAATCGTTGTACACTTCTGCCTGGTGACTACCAATCACTGTACACCACTGTCTGGCAACTACCAATCACTTTACGCAACTGCATGGCAACTACCAATCGTTGTACACTTCTGCCTGGTGACTACCAATCACTGTACACCACTGTCTGGAAACAACTAATCGCTGTACAACACTGCCTGGTCACTACCAATCACTGTACACCACTGTCTGGCAACTGCCAATCATTTTACACCACTGCATGGCAACTACCAATCGATGTACACTTATGCCTGGCGACTACCAATCATTGTACACCACTGTCTGGAAACAACGAATTGCTGTACACTACAGACAGGCAAATACTAATCACTTTACACTGCTGACTGGAAACTACCAATCACAGTACACCACAGCAACTACCAATAGCTGTAAACCAATCTGAAAAACTACCAATTGCTATTCCACCACCACCACCACTAAAAACAAAAAAAAGTCAAATGAACAATATGTCATAACAACTTTATTTATTAAAGAACTTTTAGATAGAGAAACGACTATACTCGGCTACCATTCTTCCATTTGTCTGAACTAGAAAAGTTCTTTATACTCTTTTCACCTTTGTGTAACCAGTGGCTGCTTTTTCATAGAAAAAAAGTTGACAAGTTTGTGTAGGAACCCCCCCCCCCCGCCCCCGACAAAAGCGTCTTTAAGCCTGTCATGTCATCTGTCCTTTGAAAAGACTTGACACATACCATAATGTTTGAGAAGAAACTGTGTTGGAAATCAAACCTACAATTTTTACACATTCACACTGTAAATAAAGTGAAAAAGTGACGCCTGTTCCATTGAAACAGGACATCACACATTTCCGTGATGTCATCAAAGGAAGACAGATCACGTCAGACGTCTCCATGTATTAAGAGATTAAAAAGTATTCGAGGTTCACCAGCTGAATATGGTGACTTTAAACACATCAATCTTCCCCGAGTTTTATTTTGTACCTGTCTCGTCCTTTGTGTGTTTGTTTTTCTTTTCTTACCCCTGGATCGAATGTTTTATTCATCCACCGTATTATTAACGGAGCCATGGATTCAAATTGAGATAAAGGCTTCAAATCCCCTCAATCACTCCCAAAGTGCAACCAATTAAAATGCTTTTGGCCATCGCTCTGGTAAATGAATAAAAAAAAAAAAAAAAAAAAATGTTTACTGGCTGTTAAGCTTCACTTTCTCTCTCGCTCTCTCTGTGTCTTTTTGATAAATGAGAGCAGAGTATTGACATGGATGGAGGCTGTAATTAAATTTAAATGTGAAATCAGGATGTGCGCTGTCAGACCGAGAGGCAAAACAAAAAAATATTAGTGGGAAATGTTAATAAAAAGCCTGCCTGACCAAACTGACAAATCACACACACAGGAGAGAGGGAAAAAAAGAAAGAAAGAAAGAAAGAAAGAAAGAAAGAAAGAAAGAAAGAAAGAAAGAAAGAAAGAAAGAAAGAAAGAATACATCTAGAGATAAATAAAGACAAAAAAGATCTTGAGAGAGGGAAAGAAAGAAAGAAAGAAAGAAAGAAAAAAAGAAAGAAAGAAAGAAAGAAAGAAAGAATAGATCTAGAGATAAAAAAAGACAAAAAAGATCTTGAGAGAGGGAAAGAAAGAAAAAAAAGAAAGAAAGAAAGAAAGAAAGAAAGAAAGAAAGAATACATCTAGAGATAAATAAAGACAAAAAAAGATCTTGAGAGAGGGAAAGAATGAAAGAAAGAAAGAATAGATCTAGAGATAAATAAAGAAAATTAACTTGATACATAGATAGATCGATTTAACAATTTTCTTACACACTCTAATAATAAAAACACAATGACACACAATCCCAGTTTTGCATGCTGCCTTTGCTGCCATCTGTTGGCATGTCTGAAAACTTTTTGTTACCTGCTCACATACGTGGTTATCCACTCAAATGACACCATATGTCTGTGTGCGTGTGTGTTCGTGCCTGTGTTTAAGCTGGTAACAGACCGCTGCTGTTCGTTGACAGACTGGCAGCAGCTGCTCCAGGAGGTGCGCTGAGGTTCTCACACACTCCCAGATGGCCACTCCTCATCCCACCTGACATCTACACACTGCCGTGTTCCTCAATATGCGTAGGTGACAGCAATCACGCTGTTGACTCACCATGCTGTAAAATCCCTGCTAACGAACACACACCGCTGCGTACACTAATGCCTAACGTTCTCTCTCATACACACAACCACACACACACACACACACACACACACACACACACAACCACATAGGCACAAACACACACACACACACACACACAGCTCCTACACTCACTTTCTTCTACCTACCTGCATATACAAACACACACATACTCATACTTGGGGGAGTATGTGACAGCACTAGAGCTTAGAACTCTAACTACCAGCGAGTGAGGAAGAACATGACAGAGGCCTGGGCAAAAAAAAGAAAACCAAGCTGTTCACATACTGCTTCTGTGGAAAACATTCATATGTATACCCTCACCAAAGCGTCCTGAATTTTCTTTCTTAAAATGTCCCTTGGCTTCCCTGGGGAATTCCACTCAGCTCCAACATCAGTATTCTGAGTAATCTCGGACTTGAGGGTTTTTTTTTGGAACCTTCAGCTCAAAGATGTGTCTCTTAGGGGCTAAGTTCAAAGGAAATGCACAAAGATCACACACTTTTTCCTGTTCCTGCCTCAGTGTGCCCAGCCCTGCTGTCACACACATACATACCCACCCACACACACACACACACACACACACACACACACACACACACACACACACACATGTGGTGCACTGTGAAGCGGGATCTCAGGCTCTGCTTCACCCTTTTCCTGCTCCGATTTTGTTTAGTCTCTTGAAATGCCTGATTAAAAAAAAATAGGCAAACAATCATAAGTGAAAAACATTTTAAATATATATGATCTCACTTCTGATAAACTGAATGACTGATTAATCCCATTCAACACCCCCACCACCACCACCCTCTTTCTCGTCACATGGCAATGTGGTGGCTTGGTTAGGGAGCCGCAAACATAATACATGGCTTTAGTGTCGGTGAAGGGATTTAGGGGTGTGTTTGTGTTTGTTGGCCATATGTTTACATGGTGTGTAGAGTGTAAATTAAGACAGACGTTTGTGTGTGCGTGTGCGTGTGTGTGTGTGTGTGTGTCATCGTCTACTTTTTCAGTCTTTCCATTCTTTCTGTCCCGCTTCCATTTTCTCCTGAGAATAGAATATGTGCAGGTGATAAAAAAGTTAAGGATAGCTTATCTGTGAGTGTGTGTAACAAAATAGAGAGAGAGAGAGAGAGAGAGAGAGAGAGAGAGAGAGATTGTGCCATGCAGTGGTCATAATAGCGCCGATACAGCAGAATCCTGGTCTGAAAACCTTCTGCATTATTTAGTAGAAACCCATAAGGCTGAGATATGTTTTGAGTTCTGAGTATTGGCCTACTTTGATGGGTTGGCTTTCCACTGGACACATGTCCTGAAAGACATCTTTGGTCCTTATGGTACCAGGCAATATTAAAATTAGAGATATTTGGCAGACGTTTGGTAGACCTTATTCAGGGCGACTTACATTTATGTCCAACTGAGCTGTTAAGGGGTTGAAGGCTTTGCTCAGGGACCAAACTAAGAGATTAAACCCCACTACAAAATTCCATGTATGTACATCGCAGTACTTGCCTCTAAGTCTTAGTGTCCTGCTCTAGATAGGAAGGGATGAGATTTGTTCTTGTTCTGGCGTGTTAAAAACAAAGCCTTCTTATCTTCCTCCACCAGAAGTAATGATAAACGGAGAAAAAAGGATCTAATTTAGGGCAAGCTCACATATTGATGCCTGCAGTCAAATCTATTTCATGTTATGTCTCATTTCTCATGTGCAACCGTCCACAGGAGACAAGATTCCCAATGTCAGAAAACAGCTCTCCTAGGATTAGTGCCTAACCCCCTGTGGATAAGATGCTCCAGAACTGTTGATCTATTCCCCTACTGTGTTGCGCACTCTTTTAACCCTGACTTACCCGGTAGATCATGACGTCAGGATGTACAGCAGGCATTGATATAATAGCTATCTGTGATGTCAAAACCAAAAAAAAAACCACATAATAGTTCCTGTGTCCCTCCTTAACTGTAGTCAAAGCTGGAGACAAATGGCGAGCAAGACATGTAGACAGGAAGCTAATCAGTCAAACTAAGCATATACACAATGATAAAAATCCTGGCATTGTTTGCAAAGGGTCCTGGGTTAATAAGCGTTGACCACTGTTGGACACGTGGCTAATGAGAGAGTTCAGCGTACGTGCAGAAGCCTGTACTTCCTGTCTTCCATCCGTTATTTTTGTTCTTGTCTCCATTCTTTTATGTCCTCTCACTGCTTGGCGTTCAGTCACTGAGACAAAGCTGAATTGTGCTCCCTTCCTTCTTCACGTCCGCGGTAATTATGTCATTCTGGCTCAGTGTTCAGCTTGATTAAAATGGAGAGTCTGTTTCTCCATGGTGTTTTGGTGCCTCATAAAAAGCAGACCTCTTAAAAGCATGATTCTTCTGTTCCCTAAGACAAGGCACTCAGAAGAAAGATTCATGTGTTTGAGAGGAGATGGAGATGAGAGATTTACTAGGAATGTGCTTAATAACCATGTCTAAAAATATTGGCGATACAATTCAAATAAATCACATATTGGACTCGTAGCGTCAATGAAAATATTATGTCTTTAATGCATCATATCTTTTCATTCATTATTTAAAAAAAATCTATTATGAAGGCTCGAATCAGTTCTCCCTGCACTTGCGTGGCTTGCCTCTGGGTACTCTGGTTTCTTCCCATTGTCCAAAAACATGTACATGAGGTTGAGTGGTGATTCTATATTGCCCATAGAGGTGTGTGTGTGTGTGGTTGTTTGTCTATTTGTGGCCCTAAGATAGACTGGCAGTCTGCCCAGGGTGTTCTCCGCCTCTTGCCCTATGTGTGCTGGGATAGGCTCCAGCAGACCCCCGTGATCCTGAATTAGGGAATAAGCAGGCAAGAAGATGAATGACTTAATGAATGAATCATATTTTAACCTTTAATCTTAATTTTAAACCAATATAGATATAAATATAGATAATGAGTAAACACAAGCTATTGTAAAAAGATTTTAAAAAAAATGTTTGGTCTTTGATTGACACTGAGACTGAGACTGGATTCTTTGAAAGTAAATAATAAACAAAGCCTAAGAAACTCAGTGCAAATGTCTTGAGAAATATCTCGGAAGGGTTGCCAAGGTTTCATTTATTTTCTGAAAAACTCTCATCTCTTATAGCCGAGATGCATCACAATTTAAAGATCATACATTTCAGCTTTACTGCACATTTGGGAATGAAGAACAAAAAACAATTGTTTTTACTTTTACAATCTAGACAAGATGAGAGTTTCATATCTCCTACTGGGAGCCGGAAAAACAGCAGCAAATTGAAATATGTCTTTTACGTTTATTTTGAGTCACAACTTCTGAACCTGGTATTAAAGTTAGACCTGATGCAGAGGGATATTCAGCATAGAGAGAGGAAAAAGAAGATCAGTTTATATATCCATCTGTTTACTATTAGATATAGTTGTTTTGTCGTCAAAGGCTGTCAGGTGTCTGTAGAACAGAGGCAGCGCTGGTTTATTGTCGGCTAAATTGGCGGTGTAGTCATCGATGAATATTCATACATGAATCATGAACAGATGACTAGCTGTGGAGGATTGTTTTGGCTTTTAATGCAGTGTGTGCACAAGGGCCAAGCTAAGCCGCATGTTTCCCATGGTTACGGCTACGTGCCCTTTACAGAGTGATTAGTCAAAGCCCGGCTGCCTCGTTAACAAATGTACAATGTCACAAACATTCACACAACTCAAATAAACAAAGCAAAAACAGGCTAAGAGTTTGATGCTTTTGATTATGCTCATATTTTGCCTCTTAGAACCTTTCACCAGTCTCCAGATCACATCAGATCATTTGGCCTAGTCCTTGAATGCTGCGTATATTTTTGGTCAATTTGAAATTAGCTCGTGGTGATCCATGAAGGCACTGAGTGACTTTCACGCTAAGAGGAAAACCCTTATTAATGTCAGCTTGAGTCCATCTATCTGTACAAAGCCAGAGCTCTCCACCCTGAAGGCTTGTCCGGAATGCAAGTGCAAATATTTTTTCAGCGATTTGAGCGTGAAACACATGACTGGAGACGAGCACTGGACGAGAGGTTGCTTTATTAAGTAGAGATTGACAGATCTTCCGTTTCATTGTCGCACAGCTGGATTTTATGCAGTGAATCATTGTAACATCGTATGATTTGTAAGCCACTGTGGGAGAAAAGTTGGCCAACATCTGAGGAGCATCACCCATCGTCATTAATCAAGTCTGGCTTACTCAGAGCCTGAACATGTTAATTTTATTGAACGTTGCAGTGATAGAAATAAAAGAAAATACTGAACGGGTGGTGTGAGTGTGTATGGTGTCACAATAGATTTTCTGCTAGGCAAGCTTTTTGAACAAATCTGAGAAGTAAGACAACAAAGGAAGGACAGGATGAAAGAGAATAAAAACAAAACACACACTTAGCAGAAAGATACAGAAGTCTTTTGAGCTTGAAAGAGCCTTTTTTCCATCGCAGACTAGAAAGGTGTCTCAAAGAGATTAACTGCCGGTGGCTTAGCTCAGAAAGTAATGGATCCCCTTGTACCAACGTAAGCAACCCCTGCATTTGTGTTCTCTTCTGGTGAAAGAAGAAGAATAATGTCTCCGACTTTGAAGTAGACACTCACTGAAATAGTAAACCAGACAACAGGGTTGTCATTACAGAACCTTGGAGTGAACACAAATGAGTAACAAATAACAAAAACCAGCGAATTGGTGCTTGAATTTGTTTCCTGAGAGATCTCTATAGGGATTTCCTGTACCTTCGGAAGTCTCCAACAAGAAACTTTCTATGTATATTTTGTAGCATTGTAGCATCCACCCCTGCTGATCCCTAAGGAGGAATTCAAGCAAGCATGAAACATTTACACAAACAGCTACCTTAGGCTTGCCGGATGCTTACAGGATGTCGAATGTTTACTCTTGTCATTCTGTCCTTAAGCTTAGTCTTGCAGTGGGTGCTGACGGGGTACACGTCACTCAGGCATAATGACAGACATTAGAGGGTGTGGGAAGGCATAGAGAGAAAGAAATAAAGTGGAGAGAAAAGGCAAGAGAAGGTGATTGATCAGCCTCATGACAGAAAGGCAGACTCAAAAACAGACACAATCAGGTGACTCGTGGAGTCGGTTAAAAGCCCCTAAAAGATCTAGCATTCTAGAAGTTTCTTTATCTTGTGCAAAGCATTGCTGACAGCAGGTGGAACAGGACAAGAGCCCAACCCTCGGTGAACACTCATCATTCAGCCATCATTCGATTTCATGCACTAGGCCATTTGCAGCTATTGTTCCTCTAATTTGTTATGTGGAAGCAACAAAGGAGGAAGAACGGGTCCTTAAGCAGACAACCATTAATCCAGGCGCAAATTACAAAAGACAGACAGCATAATTAGAGACATACATAAACAGACAGTCCCAAATTGGGGGAGCGAAAGGAACCCGAAACAAAGAAATGAAAACGTTCTACATTTTGAAACAGTGCAGAGGCACAAAGGCAACCCCTTACCTGAGGAAACTTGCTTTGCTTTTTCAGCACCAACATATCAAATGCTCGGTGCCCAGCATGGGGTTGAAACAGTGGAGCCTGCTAGGAATTTCCAGCTGCATAAACATTTTCAAGGCAGGAAAGAATTGTTTCTGCTGACAAACAGGCAAACGAATAAATAGATAAAAAGAAAAACAGACAGCCAGCTATTTTGGCATTAATCCTGAACTTCCATTAACATAGTGGCTCTTCTTTATCATAGGCAGTCACATAACGATATTCCCATAACCTCAGGTATCAAACTGAGTTGATATGAAGAATGTTAGATTGATGAGAACAACCTCTAAAAACAACAGGTGGAATAAAAAGCATCTGAAAGAAAATCATTTTGTTTAGCGTGTATGAAAGCGATGCCTTGAGGTGCTAGGAATTTGAGCTTATAGTCATGCGAAATGATGTATCCCAAAAAAATTCCATCATTAATAAAGATGTCTTCTATAGGTTTGACTGTTGACAATAAATCTGCTGGCATAATGTACTCTTACATAATTGAACTATGCTAGCATTAGTTTAATATTGCTTTATAAGTGTCAACGTGGGATGCTTTTGGGTGTGATACATAGCCATTTTCTTTCCCTAAACCAGCTTAGAGTAGTTGTAGAAGATGTTTAAATGGTCCCGGTCAACCCCAAGCTATTTAGGAAGGATGAACGGAGCAAGCTGATTGCCTTAAAGCCTTCTTTTAGCCAAGCCAGTGTAAGTGTCACAAATCTACACACGGTTGCTGATTAGCTGGTCATACAATTCTAGTTTTGGTATGAAAACAAGCATAAAAGAGAAGCCCTGTGTGTAGCACTTATAAGAGTTTAGCAACATGGCAGCCAGTTGCCATTGTTTTGCTAAGGTTCATAATTCGACTTAGGAATGAGATGTGTTTAAAAAAAAAAGTCCAGCAGACAAAAGATGTCCTGATGGGTCAAAATGTTTTGTTTTGCAGTACTACTAACCTACATTTGTCTTATATGGCTTTGATGACATGCTAGTTTTGCTAATCAGTATGACACAATAGGTTCATTAAATGTTCCTCCAAATGTAGGCACATGAGTGTCCTCATTTCTTCTCTCTGTCCCTGTCTTCTCCACCTCACTGTGATCAAGTGTATTGTGTTAACAAAACTGGTGTGTGTTGTTGTTTTTTTTTTGCACCAATTAAAGACTTGCTTTTCCTGCCTGTGGAGGTGACGATGACCTGTGTCGATGACCTGTGTCGATGACCTGTGTCTGACCAGGCGCATCAGTGATGGTCATGGAAATGTACCCTCAAGCTTGATATTTACCCTCGTGTTTATTAAGCTAGAAGCAGTATTCATACTAACTGTATGTATAATTCACTAAATGTCACTCCGGATCACTAAAAGTTTACACAACAAGAAGTAAGCTTTCTGACTTATTATTTACTTAAAAATGTGGATATTTGAAGTATCAAAAGTATCAAAAGATAGCTTTATTATTTCTCTCTGTCACTTTCTTTTATTCTCTCACTACTTTTACAGTCAAGATTTTGAAGTTTGTCTGGAATATCCCTCAAAAATGAGAGGGTGAATAATTCTAATAATTCTAAGTATTTGAAAGCCTGTTTGCAATTCTCACTGTGTAAACAAGTGAACAGACTCAATGGGTATCTGAGGGAGAAACAGCAATAGAAAAGTGCAAAAAAGACAAGAAAAGCACACAAAACAGAAGAGAAACACATTCAAAGCAGAGAAATGGCAATGAGCCAGACTGGATGGTCAAGTGGTTGAGCAAGTATGGCTTCTCAGAGTCCCACGACCTTTCTCAAGATGGCCCCGACATGTTCTCTAGGCTCTTAATTAAAATCCAATATGCTTCACACCCAGTGGCTATTGTTCTCCGACTGTTTTTTCACTTGAGAGGCTTTGTTGGGTGCTTAATCTTGCAAGAAGCTCCAGGTCACAAGGTCAAGCCAAGCTTCTGAGCATGTTTTTGAAAGACTTTGCAAGGCTCTCAATGTTTTTCCTTCTACTCCCAAATCTGTTCCTGCCTCTCTTTTTCTCAGTTCGATTGATTGGTCTTTGGGTCTTATTCCATGGCTTTTGAGGTCGGTTTCAAGACAATTTTCAATGAAGCTTCTTTCTAAAAAAAAAAAAGCAGAATGAATGAAATGATTTTAAAATAAAAATAGTTTTTGTACAATTGAGCATACATGTGCTAAAAGTACAGACAGAAAAACATGCTTTCTAATTTTCTGGGTTTCATGGGCTATTTTCCCCTCTTCTATCTCTTCTACTTCTCTGGAGTGTAGAGATGGCTTCTAACCGTATCTATTCCCTTTCTTTAACACGGAGAAGTAGGTAAGATAAGAAAAAGTGGACTTTTTTTATTATCAATGTATACAGATTGATCTGGACTTCCTGAGATTCAAACCCCGTATCCAATGAAGCTCGTATTGGATCGGCATTGAGCTGCAGGCCGGCAATCTTCAGGTTACCCGGATGCTCTGTCGAGTGATCAATAGTGGCATCTGATGATATAAGAGTCCTTCTTGCATCGCATGTTTCTCAGCCTAAAAAATCAAATGTGATGAAATTTTTTTTTAAATCTCATTTGTAAAACTGTTGATCAAGAAGAGGTTTAGTAATTACCATGCCATTCTTTCTGTCATTCGCATATAAAATAATCTTTTTCCTCCTCATATACACTCTCTCTCTTTCACTTACACACAATTCGAATCCTTCCTTCCCTCTAGTTAATAGGTTCATACACAGCCGACTGTGTCCCCTCGATGGATACCCATAGACATCCTTGTTAGACACTTAATTAAAAGGCTTATCACAGCGAGACATGCTGAGACACTCCAGCAGGAGCCTGGGCATGAGAGATACAGGCTTCACTGCCCAGCATCCATCTATTAAGCCACCTAAGCCTCTGTCCAACTAAACAGTGTGGGTGTGTGAAACAATAGGGGGAAAATGCAACACCGAAAAAGGACTGAGAAAAGACCATGCATGTTTTATGATGATGAAGCATGATGAAGAGGAATAGTTTATTGTGTGGAAGGTGAGATTGTATAAGCAATCATATTTTATCATGGATATTACTGTGTGGGTTGTGTTTTAAATACTCCCCAACTGACACTTAAATAAACACAAACCTTGTGTCCATTATCAGCAGGATGCTCCGTTAAGTGTCAAAGCTGGTGGTAAAAGAGGGTCACTAAAAGATTCTTGATAGAGTGTTTAACTTCATCAAAAGCACAACTAGACTAAGGTGTTAAAGAGGAAGATCGGAAAAGTGGGAGTCAGACGGCCCTCCCACGGCATTCTTGTGCAGGGACAGGCTGAAACCGACACACAGGAACCATATGTCCACGAAAAGCGGTCAATGAGCCAAGCCAACTGGAAGGACAAAAGTCTTTTCACCCCTTGTGGACTGAGAAACTGTGCAATTCTACGCTGCCAACACACAACACAGGACCAGTCAACAGAAAGATAGAGAAAAGAGAAGAGGAGGGTTGTGGGGGAATAGAGAGAGACTGACAGAGCGAGTCCTTTCCGTCACATTAGGTGAAAACAATCCTGCCTCACAGCCCCGAGGCCCCTTTTCCATCTACTTTTTCTGTCGTTCCTCCTTCTTCATCGTCCTCTTCTTTAGCTTTTCAAAAAAGCCCCTCGAGATTTTCTCCAAAGCTGTCCAGCTTTTTCCCACTGGTCAGAAACTCTGCTAATAATGTCACAGCCAAACTGCTGAGATATATAACTGTGGCTATCACTAAGCAGTTCCTTCTAAGCATAAGCCCGTGGTGTTTTCTCTGGGGACTTGGCAGCAGTTTTTTTTTTTTTTTTTTTTTTTTTTTTTAAACAGCCGCCATAAACTCAGCAGTGATCATAAAATAACTGTGGCCCTCAATGAATCCCAGAGCGGATACATGCGTAGGGGGAGAGGGATGGCAACCAGTGACAGAGTTATTGTGTGAGACAAGAAAACACAGGAAAAAGACATGGCTAAATAAATATGTACCGAGGACATGGTAATACCTGAAAGTTCATCAAGTTCCTGGGGGAGACATAGATCATGCATGTTTTCTAGCACTGCAACGATTAATATCAAGAGAGGAAAAAAGGTCAAACCTGACTGGTACAACACAACACTATATCATCGTTTCTGGCACGGACCATGCTTCATACATCACAGCGTTCTGGGTAGCATTCGGCCGCTGTCACCAGACACTGGTGTGTGTGGTGAGTTTGTGAAGAGTGATGGAGTGTCCTACTTATAGGTGCCATGTGTAAAGAAGACACTGACACTGCTTCTCCACCGGAACAGGTACCAGAGCAATAGCTGGGGCTCTGACAAGGCTGGAACTGGTTAACGGATTACACTATGTGGTATATCTCTAGCAGGAAATCGAATCATTTGTTAATTAAGTTAACCTGTGGTTAACATGGATTGGTTAGTGGATCTAGTAACGTATTCTTAAGTTTCTTTTTTCAACTAATAGCATTGATGTCTTCTGTAACCCACCTAAACTGGACGATTTTATCATTTGATAAACGTACTTAAACATAGCTTTTAATAACAAGCCCACTGTCATCAAAGATGGCTTGAGTGACGTTCAGTGTGTAAAACGTGAAGTTGCATCTCAAAGATTCACGTTAGTAACGCAAATCAGTCGGCATGCACTTAGCATAAGGTTACTGAATCTGAAGTTTACTTGTTTTGCTTTCCCAACACATTCTAGCCATATGGTAATCAAAGGAGGGTTCATGGCCTGACTTTTACACTGGTATAGCCTCTACCTGACTACCAGTAACACAAAACAAACAGCACTGGCCAATTGGGATCATAGTTCTTTTTTCTGAACAAGGCTGCCACCACTTTTCTTTATTCTTTATTTCCTCTTCTCTGTACTGCTCAATGAATAATTAATCAATTAATTAGTTCTTCCATTAATCATTTGTTCATTAATCAAGACTTGATACTTCTAGAGGAAACGATACATTTCTGCGTAATTACACACCTTTACTAATCAGCACTAACTTAATAGCGGTTCAGTAATTCCAATTTTTTTTCCTTTTTTTTTTTCTTTTACTACCCAAATGATGATGATGTATGAAGTCTTTCTTCGATCCCCTTATTTTCTTTTCATTTACAAATGAAAGAAAAACCATACTAACAATAAATATAATAAATAAGAGGTTATTTTAAATTATTTTTTTGTTTTAAGTTTTGTTCCTGGATTTTCCATTATGGTAAATAAAACCAATAAGCACGGATTAATCTGTGCTGGCCTTTTAGCAGTAAACATCTCAGAAGGTCTTTTTTTTTAGATTTAATGTCATGCCTTGGAATTCAAGTATGCTCTTTGGTGAAGCGCTAAGGAAAGAAACCAACAAGAAGTAGTAATGGATTATTTGCGGTCTATTTGCATGAGGAAGCTCTTCATCTGGATGGAGGACAAATGTTCTTTTTCTTTCTTATCCAATCGACCAACGTTTTTAATCAACATGAAGACATAAAGGATAAGTGTGTGATGTTTATCTTTCTATTTAATAATGGGGTATAGTGGATACTAATGAATGGATGAATGGACAGTATTCTCAAATCTCAAAATGTTTACTTTAATATTACACTAACTATTCATCAATGGGAGCTGTGGAGTATTTTTAAAAAAAAAACTTTATGCTGTTCGTGGGCATTTTTTGACCTTTATTTAAAAATAGATATAATAAGTAAATCATAATAATAATGGCAGCAAAGATGAAGAAAATTATTCATTCTAAAATACATCTTTTTCCAGTTGCAGAGAGCCATGGGGGCCTCCATTGGGTTCAATTAGGAATTGTAAGCCACAAATCCCAAGACTAAATTAATTGACGCCTCCGGGCATTGAGCCCGATGTGCTGCGTGACTCGGTATAAGCTGCACATTCTATCGTTTCATGCCTTTAAGAAGGAGTAAGACCGACTAGTAGAGGTAGAAGAAGGATTTGTTATGTGCTATTTCTATTGTTTCCATTATGGATTTTTAATCACCCTATCTTATCATTCTGCGTATTTCTCCTCATCTGTTGTTTACCTCGAACGCTCTGCCAGAGGAACCGATCAGACTTTAGACACAAAGCTTGCACTCATTCATTCAGTTTTTTTCTCCTTTTTCGTTTTTCAGTTTGTTTTCTTCACTCGCCAGCACACAGCATCCGTCTTGAATCTAAAGCAGACGTTGCCACGGGTTTTTCAGGATCATAGGCCAGACATGTTTATGCAAACGCAGCGCAAAGCTAATGATCTGTAAGTGCTGTAAAACATACTAAGAGACTCTCACCCAGCAGAGAAAGAGGTGCAGAGAGCTAGAGCTTTAGCGATCCTGTCCAAATAGCACCAGGGGGCATAAAATGACAAGACCGGCTAAATCAACCTTTCTCAATAATATATATACATATATATATATATTAAAGGCCATGTTTTCAAGCACAGTAAAGTTATACGCTAAACGAACCTTAAGAAATAAAAACACCCAGCGGCATCCTGTGAAATAAATAAATAACTATATTGTTAATAATAGTTCTATTTCTATAACAGCTAGTGTTTCATTCCTATTATCCCAGAGTAACACTGTGATGTATTTTAATTAAGAATACTACATCGCTATCATCCAATTCCAGTAAAGAGTTTTATTATGGACCATTTTATTATGAACTTTGTGTATCCAACATCAACCTGTGGAAGATGCTGCAGAAGGGTGACTGAGAATGTGACGAGATAATTAGAACAGTGTCGTGACAGGAAAGAGAGAGAAAGTGAAAGATAGACCGAAAGTAAGGACAAATCTAAGGGTGACAGTCCTGCTGAAGAACAGTGATTAGAGATCTATCAAAGTGACTTCTTTCCAGTTTGAGTCCTCAATCTGTCAGGGACTTGTCCTACGCCTTTCAACCACCAGCAGTGATGTGGGCGTGTCTGCATGTCCGTTTAGTCCATGTGATCCTTTTCTGCCCTCCTCAATTGCCCTCTCTCCTTTTCACTCTTTTTTCATGAGAGTGACAGTCCCAGTCCATCCCTGGGTAATTTTTGAAGCCACAGATAGATAAGATGGAATGAGAGATTGAAAGAGGGGAGAAAACGTGTGCAGTAAAGAGTGGGATTGTGGGATGATAAGTGGGAGACAAACTAAGCGTGGGATTATACCAAAGTGGGTTTGATCCCAAAAAAATAGAGTAAAAGTTACAGATAGATAAAAGATAGATTAAAGGTGAACTAAAGAAATTTGCAAAGAATTCTCAATCAGTGCCAAAAAAATGATAGCCATACAAAAGTGACTTGCCAAAGAAAAATCCCGGGCTTACAGACATCAAAATGCTGTCAGCCTACAAACGGATAAATGAAAGAACGTAAGAAAGGCAGCGGTAGAACAAGAAGTGAGAGGAATGAAGGGAAAATGATGAGGAATGCCAGGTTAGAAAAGAACACAAGTAGACCCAGGTAATTGTTCCGACTGCTGCAGTAAACACAAGTCTGTTGCTTATAAGCTCTGGCACACTCTTTACCAAAGACCTGAACAAATGCTTCTTTATATCGCAGCTTAACACACACTCCACCCAACCACCCACACGCACACACACTCACAAAGTGACTGAGACAAAAGGTCCTTCCGAGGCGAAACAAAAGGATAATAATTCCCCAGTGCGAAATTGAGCTCACTCTCTTCAGCCCGGCTTTAGTGGCCTTATCTAAAGCAGACACAATTCATCGCTTTTAGGCAACGAAGCCTGCTTATTTTCTACCTAGCTATTTTTTGCTCTTTGCTCTCCTATGCACATCCGTCCATCTCGCTTGTTTTCTAACTGTCCGCAGAAACAAGACCAGAGGTGGAAAATGGGAGCAGCTCAGCTGAAAGTGAGGATCTGCAGGGCAGTGTCTGCTGCTCTTTTAGCACATTGTTGAATTAGCAGTGAGCAGTGAGCAGAGGCAGGGCATGTTCTCCAGAGAGCATGGTGGATAAGTGTAATGGATATAACATCAGGTCAGCCGTACTGGCTAACCACACACCCTTAGAGCTAACAGCACTTAGAGTGGCCATGTTGTATTTTTCCAAACAATCTTTAAAAGTAGCGAAGGCAAAGAGTAAGCGTCGACGTATTTGAACCAATAAAGATATAAAAATGTGGAGCTTAATTGGAGGCTTGATTAATGCAACATTATCACATTTGAATGTAAATGTAAACCATCAAACCATTACATCTTCAATAAAGGAAGTGGTAGCGCAGTGGTCAAGCGGTTTTACTGTTAGAACTGGGTTTGATTCACAACACCATCAAATTGGCACATTTGGGGTGCTAAACAAGGCCCCCAACCCCCCCAATTACTTGGTTGTGAGTTGCTGTAGATAAGAACGTCTGCCAAAGGCTGTAAATATCACTGGTTAAACTGTTGATCAAATAACAAGAGACCATATTTGATCAAATTCTAATCAATTTAAATGATCAATTATGAATCAATTTACATTTAATATGATGGAATACTAACTATTATTGCTTACATTATTGGTTGTTCCATCACCATCTTTTGATTGGAAAGGATAGTAATTAAAATGTCTTGTCATAGGTTTGATAAAGTCATTAGTTATAGTGACGTAATAGCTCAGGATTTGTCTAAGCACAGACTACCACTCTATAACGTCTTGTAACTCTTACTGTCTTCCATTTGAATCACACATCCCTTTAGAAAACTTTGCAAAACACTTTTTTCCTGAAGGATTATTAAGAAAAGGTAGGATGGCCTCTAGTTATCAATCGGGTGACATGTTTAGTGGTGATGACACATTCAGATGATGTGCAGTGATGAAGAACATTTCTCAGCTTTAACATCACAACTGGCGCAGTATAAACACAGGGCACGACTCATAACCGAATAAGGTCAGTCCAAAAGGTGAACACTTTAATTTACAGCAGACTGAATGGAGCAAGTACCAACCGACAATTTACATTACTGCTACACACACACACACACACACACACACACACACACACACACACACACACACACACACACACACACACACACA
>JAOTRA010000037.1:11493071-11503429 GCA_026260255.1 Pseudolaguvia tuberculata | reverse complement strand
CTCCTATGGACAATTTACAATCACCCATCCACCTAATCTACATGTTTTTGGACTGTGGGAGGAAACCGGAGCACCCGAGGAAAACATGCAAGACGAGGAGAACATGCAAACTCCACACAGAAAGATCCCGGCCCGGGATTCGAACCCGGGACCTTCTTGTTGTTAGGCAACTGTGCTATCCACTACGCCACCGCACCATTGTATCATTATATCATTAATTCATTAATTCATTCATTCATTCATTCATCTTCTTCCCCGCTTATTCCCTAATTCGGGGTCACGGGGGTCTCCTGGTGCCTATCCCAGCGAACATAAGGCAAGAAGTGTGGGTACACCTGGACAGGTCGCCAATCCATCACAGGGCCACACATAGACATACAACCATTCCCACACACATTCACTCCTATGGGCAATTTTTGACTCACTAGTCTACCTGATGTTTTTGGTGGGAGGAAACTGGAGTACCAGGAGGAAACCCACGCAAACACGGATCCCAGAACCCGGGACCTTCTTTTTGTGAGGCGACCGTGATAACCACTACACTGCCGCGTCGCCTGTATCAATATATAAATCTAATATAAGATATATTGATCTGATGGTCAGCTGTGTAAATAACTACTATTACTACAGCAGTACACCTGACCATCACATGAACAAATCTTTTATCAAATTTAGATTCTCATTATTACTTAGCCAATTTTGGAAATCTCTGGAGTGAACAGATTTGTGGACAGATTGTGGAGTGGAAAATAATTAGGACAGTCAGGCAGTAATGTTGGGTGAGAAGGTCTGGGGTTCAGAGAGGCATTGTCATTCTGGAACAGTGTTTCGGTCAATTAGTTCTAGTGAAGGAATAATGTAATGCTACAACATATAATAGAATATGATACAATCTCTATATGATACAATGTCCAATTGTATTTTATAGCCCTACACTTATGCCTACCCCTTCTCATTGGCCCTTTAAACGTAATGAGGACATTATACTTCTATACTAATAAATGTTATCATATGTGTGGTAAAAAAAAGATAATGTTTCTTTCCACTAGACTTTTCCTACAACTAAAGGAGAAACAAGACACTCCTATTTCTTTCTATGAATGTGTGAAACAAAGCGGTGGGTGTGAAGGGTTAATGCTAAGGGATAGAAATGGGGTTGGGGTAGAAACGTGTTCCAACTTTGTATGGGTGTGATGATGGGTTGTTCTCTAACTTTTGATTCAATAGAGTAGTAGTATACATATAGTATACTATAAAGTATATGTTAACAGTTTTATAATTAGATTGAATGCCTATGAAGCGATATTAATTTGAACCCATAGTTCTGGCTGCATTTGTCTTTGCTTTAAAATTGCGTCCAGGTTAGTATTCCCACTAGAATGACTAGTGACAAATACAGAACTGTTGCTGCGTCCTACACCCAGAGATTGACATTTACACCAGAAAATATTTACAGCCCCAGTTCTGCTCACTCCACTATGTCTAATTTGTAAATTATAGCACTCAACCTCTAGTCACCTCCAACAGTCAACATATTTATTTTACGGTCGCTTTGTAAGAAACTTGTTTGCATATTGATGTAGATCATTTCACTACAGGCAGCTCATCTCCATATTTACGGCTGTAAGAGTTACGCCATCGCCACGATGATCTCATCCTGGTGTCAACATGCTGATCACCAGTGACACATCAAAAATGCAGTGGCTTTAATGCACTCTGTCGTATTTATGAGCAGAGTGCATTATGCATTATACACTTCTGTGGGCTGAGAAGTAGGACTGATGATCTGTACTACACCGAAAAAACATGAATAAATCTACATAACTGGGACATTTATTGATAAAATATATTTGTTTTGCAGGATATCTTTAATGCATTTTCATTTATTTATGTGGCACACACTTTTATCTGAGATAAGACAATGTACAGTACATGCATAGAGCTAGATTTGGTTAAAAAAAAAACTCCAGTTGAACCCTTGTTGCTTCCTAGGCTATTTAGTGTTTAACATGTATCTCATTTATTTTGTACTGATGCAATGAGGCTCTCAAAGAAGGAAAATCTTTCTTTTTCCAAAAGTGTGTTTTTAGGGCCAAAAATATTTTACCAAACGTTTGTGGCCACCTGACCATCTGATCCATATGTGGTTTCTTTCCGAACTGTTGCTACAAATATGGAAGCCCACAATTGTTTCAAATGCTTTCTATGTCGTAGTGTTAAATTATTCCTAAAAGACTCCAACATTGTTCTAGCATGGCAATGAACCTGAGCACAAAGTTGCTGATCTCCATTAACACATGATTTATTTATTATTATTCCAATGAAAAAAGCACCACAACGTTTTGATCTTATCACCACTGACACCTTTGTGTCATCATTGGGATAAACTGGAATACCAACTTTACTCCAGACCTCCTTACCTGACATTAGTATCTCATCTCGAATGCTCTCACAGAAAAGATTGCCCTCTTGACAGTCAAGCTGCAGGCTGCCAGGTCATTCAAAAGGTCATCTGTCCTCACCTTTCCCGATCTGTCAGCTGTGTTAAACATGGCCAACTACAAGATTCTACTATCCATTATTAAAAGTGTTGGTATTTGTGGAACAGCATGGCAGTGATTTGCTTTCTATTTAGATAACCGTTCATATCAGTCAACATAGATAGTAAGGACATCTGCTCCATGCAGACTCTCTACTGATATCTCATAAGGCTCAGCATGCAACACTTTCCTTTTCTCTTTCTATATTGCTTGCTAAAGTTATTTCCTTACATGGCTTGTCCCATGTTACGCCACAGCTAAAACCTAGCAAAACAGAAACGCTCTGAGTCATCGTTCCTGCCATCTTGCAGTCACCCCAGACAGTTTGCTGTTATCCTCTTTAACCATTGCTCAAATCTTCAGGGGTAATCATGGACAATCAATTATCTTTATCTGCACATGTTGCTAACTTGGCAGATCCTGCAAGTGTATCCTCAATAACATCAGTGCGATTTGACCATTGTTATCCTCTTAGGCCATTCATTTGCCAGTGCAATCTCTTGTAATTTCTGAACTAGACTGCTGCAAATCGCTCCTGGCAGGTCTACCTCTGAGTGCAATTCATTCTCTGCAGATGATTTAGAATGCAGCTGCATGTGAGTTGTTTTCAACCTATCGAAATTTTTACAACCCACCCCACTGCTATGTTTCCTCCACCGATTCCCAGTAACCAGATGCATTAGATTAAAATCATTTATGGTTGCTTATGGTGCAGCACCTCCTAGCTCCAAGCTCTCTCAGATACACAAGCATTGCTTGATTTTGGGGCAGGATTCTCTTTTGAAACACTGAAGATAGGTCAGTTATGCCATAGCTAATAAGAAAGCGTTCTATACACACATCTCTACATAGCTGTGCATTTCTATGCATAATCAGTGGAATGTACCACAGATTTCTTAAGTCATCATCTCAAACTCAAAAGATTATTCTGAGCTCTTGAATGAATCGCATAATCTCGCTTGATTATTTCTGACACTCACCCGTTTGTAATCATCTGTACTATTAATACTTTAAATATCTAACAAATACCAAGAAATGGAAACTGACTGTACTCCTTTGTGTCTTAATGATTCCAAGCTTTTGTTCTACGCCTGTTTTGATTAGTGTTTTGGTCATTACATGCTTCGTGGTTAGACTTATATTTGTCTAGTTTTAGCCTGTTAGCTGATTTGCTTTACCGTTTACCATGTTTCACATTTCTGATGATCAACTAGCCTTGTTACACCAGTTTAATGTAGCGATGCCCCGATCAGGTTTTTTTGTCCTCGAGTCCGAGTCCGAGTCATCCCGATCCGAAACTTCTATAATACATTAAAAAAAAAGAATCCGTCAATTCCGTCAATGTTCTACTTTGCCGCCATTTAACCAATAGCGTCTCTGCAACAAAGTGATGTCATGCAGCATGCGTTACTGTTTGTGTGTGGAGTCAAGAGGTCTAACTCTGTGTCACCGCATACCTATAGATGTGTTAAAAAATAATGAGAATATATACATATATATATATAGCCGAGTCCTGATCGGGAGGTAACGTCCAATTCCGATCGAGTCTGAAACCATGTGTTCGGGCCCGATTACCGATCCTGTGATCGGATCTGGACATCCCTATAGTAACGTAAGAAGAAACCTGCACTTGCATCTGTCTGTCCAATTTGTGGCAAAGACTTCACTAAAATAGCATGGAAACAGCAGGCTATGTCTTTGTACGGTGGACAAAAAGGGTCTTCACTCATGCATACAATTTTACATAACTGCAGCCTGAAACAAACCACACTGAATTATATAGTGACCCACTGTGTGTCATTACCTATTGTACAGCTCAAACAGCTTCCATCTACCCCAGGTTTGATACTGCTTACAATCTATGAAATCAGAGATAATGATGAATAGAAAATAATGATTTGTCACCCAATGACAGCTGAGATAGACTCCAGTAGATCTCTGTGACCCCGATTAGGAATAAGCGGGTAAAGACAATGGATGGATGGTTGGATAAATACAAGACAGTCTTTGATAATACTTACTAATAATATTTGGCAACGCTATATGGAGTAGTATACCTTCGAGAACTTTCCTTCAGCCTAGATGTATGCATTACAGAGAATTTGTAGCTTAATCATGTACAAAAATAAAAGTCATGCATAGGGGCTTACAGATGGAGCTAGGAAAGGGAATAGATAATAACTAAGGAGTTGGAAAAAGTGATGTGGTTTCCTTCCATCCTTCCTTCTTCAGGCAGCTGGTTGCAATGATCATGGGCTCTGAAGTGGTTGTGGAGCCACCACTACAATCACCCAGTCATGAGGATGGTCCTATTGGGCTGGTTTCTATAGACTGGCAGGATATAGCCTGGCCACACGAGATACAGGATGCTAGCTTGATAGATGGCAAACTGAACAAATATTCTCTGGGCATTAAACAGCCACCACCAAAAAGGAGCCTGCTCTTCTTTTTATACCCCCATACAAAGTTGTTGAGATCCTGGAAGAGGCCATAGATTAGATTTAACTTATGGAGAGGTGTGCATCAGACTGCTGTCATGAGAAGTGTTCTAGATTTTTGATGCAGCATTCGGATACCATGATTACGCGGGTAACCCTGGAGCATCACTCCCTTTTGTTTTCAGAAATTCATTAACAGTAATTGGAACAGCATGGGGACTTAGTGGTTAGCACGGTCACCTCATAACAAGAGGATCCTAGGTTAGATTCCTGGGCAAGGGTCTTTCTGTGTGAAGTTTGCACTTGGAGTTTCCCCATGCTTGCGTGGGTTTCCTCTGGGTACTCTGGTTTCCGATATTTCTTAAAACAAAGCTAAAAATGATAATTTCCCAACAAGTCCCAATTAAGACTTTGGAGCAATTCAGGATAAAACAAGGTATTTCAAGTTTACAATATTTCTTGTGTCAATGTTTAGGGAAGTAAAAAAAATCCCCTACAACATAAACAACAAAACAAATTACACAGCACTCTCCCCACTCAAAAATATGTCTTTACCTTGGGCAGAAGGTCCTGTGATGCAGGTTGAGCTTTTATGGCAGAGGTTAATGATAGAGTTACACCAGTTATATCCCAATTCTACCTCTTTTCCATTAACATGTACCCAATAGATCCCAAATACACCAATAGATACACCAGAGTCATGATTTGTCACTTCTATAAGACTGGATTATGATTGTCATGGCTCTCTAGGATCCAGAAGACCAAAGAAGACTTATGGTTCTTGTTTTCTTCCTGACAGTTCACTGAACCCTGGGCTTATACTGTCACTCCCAATGGTCACAATTACACTGCACTTTTATCATATGGCCAGCTTGACCTTTGCTTATCTTGGCTAAGATAACTCAAGATAACTGACAAGTGGAAAATATATGAGTTTGTATGAGTTTAATCAATTTCTCTCCAGGTATGCAGATTGCCTAAAAGAACGGCTAGATTTCCTTCTATGGTGTAATTATGCACAGACCCTCTGTTGATATTGTTACTGTCACGCCCTCCTCCGTGATGAGCGTCTCCGGCTGCGTGGGCTCGACTGCACTTGAGCGCTCTCGTGGGTGCATTAGAGCCTCGTCGTGCGCTAATTGCGCACGATTTATAAGCCAGCAGCATTTCTCCTAGGGTTGTTGGATTGTCGCCCTTTTCGCCCTTTCATGCCCTTTTTTGCCTTTTTACTGATTCTCTCGTGTCGTCTCGTCTCGTCAAGCCAAGTCTAGTATATTAAATAAGTCTTATTCTTGTCATGATCATGTACGTTTTTTGATCTCGTCTCGTCAAGTTAAGTCAAGTCTGTTTCTCGTTTTGTTTTCGTGTCGTTACGTTTCTAGAGTTCTTGTTCTTGCTTTTTTAAAATGATTTTTACTTTAATAAAATGAACTTTTTTTCTCCGGCAATCCTGCGTTTGGGTGCGCTCCTTACCACCGATCCCACTCCCCGCTCCCTTCATGACAGTTACCACCTCTCTTTCTTTGGATGATCCCATTTTAAAAGACAAGGATCTTTCTGTGCTGAGTTTGCATGTTTTCCCTTTGCTTGTGTGGGTTTCCTTCAGGTACTCCGGTTTCCTCCAACAGTCAAAAACATGTACATTGGGTTGATTGGTGATTCTAAATTCCCCATAGAATTGAATGTTGTTCGTCTATGTGTGCCCTGAAATGGACTGGAAACCTGTAAAGGGTGTAGCTCTGCCTCTCGCCCTACGTGCGCTGGGATAGGCTCCAGCAAACACGTGTGACTCTGAATTACAGAATAAGCAGATAAGAATATTAATTTAAAGAGATTTTCATTCATTCATCTTTCATATGCGTTTTCCTTTAACCAGAGTCACGGGAATCTGTTGGAGCCAATACTGGCATACACAGGCCTTAATGTACAGGTTTTTAAACTGGGGGAGGAAACCAGATTACTTGGAGAAAACCAGGAGAAAATGCAAACTCTGCACAGAAAGATCTCTTGTCCACCATTTTAAAGACCTCCCATCTATCCCCAGAGCATCAGAGGGACCAATGTTGACCAATGGTTACTTCAGTACCTCATTGGAGTCCACTGAGGAATATCTTGGACATCAGAACCCAATAATAAACCTAGGAATAAAAAAATCTCCATGTCTGAATCTATACTGTCTCTGATTCACCTGATTACTGATGAAAATCACATGTCTGCAATCACACGACTCCATTTAAAGACTGTCAGGATTACTTTGTAAAGTCTTTATCCAGCATTGTGATTATGATGAGTTCAAGTCTTTGTTCTTTGCTTGTTTTGATTAGGGATTTAACTGCCCCTTGCTTGGTGTATTGGTCTTTGTATCATGTCAAATTGATTTCTCTTGGCTGTTCACTTTGCTTGACTTGTTTTTAAGATGGCGATTTAAAACTGGTAATTTTCTTGACTGAAAGACTCTTTTAGATGCCAGCTGTAATTTGTTAATCATTTTAAATCTTTTTCTACCTGTAAAACGTTTGAGTTTTTATTCAAACTGCCTTATTCGTTTAACTAAAATAATCATTTCTATCCCACTTGATAGGAACATTGATTACTCTACGTACGACCTAATGACATCATTGATGTTTTGGGGTCAGTTTGGAATCAGAATCTTCACAGTTTAAACCATTGAAGTAACAATGACCCAACAGATACCCCAATGGTGGCGGTTATTTTAAGCTATTTTTTGAGTAGTGACTTTTGCAGAAACTTGAGATGTTATCATTTTAATATATATATATATATCATTATTTAATAATATTTTTTTTTTCCAAAACACACTTAAGTAAAATGATATTTTAAAAGCTAGAAGTACAGTTAATACTACAGTTAATTACAGTCATTTCATTAATTTTCCTGCTTATTCCCTAATTCGGGGTCACAGGGGTCTGCTGGCTCCTAGCAGGGGCACACCCTGACCCGGGAATCAAACCCGGGACCTTATTGACCACTACGCCACTGCGCCGCTCTATAGTAATGTCAATAAATGTAATGTGTAAGTGATCTATCTCAATAAATGTATCTAATTTAATCTAATTTAATAGGTGGCGTGGTGGCTTCGTGGTTAGCAGTTGACTCCCAGCAAGAAGGTCCCAGGTTGGATTCTCCGGTTTCCTCCAACAGAAAAAAACGTACATTAGGTTGATCTGTGGTTCTAAATTCCCCATAGGAGTGAATGTTGTTGTCTATGTGTGCCCTGCAATGGACTGGCGACCTGTAAAGGGCGTAGCTCTGACAGATAAGCAGATAAGAAGATGAATGAATGAATGAAAGAATGAATGAATCTAATGTAATTTAAACAATTGAAGCAAGAATATGGCATCTAATCATAAATTCAATTTAGTTTAATTACGAATTGACTGAATTTAAAGAGATTTTCATTCATTCATCTTTCAGATGTTTTTTCCCTTACCCGGAGACATAGGAGTCTGTTGGAGCCAATACCGGCGTACACAGGCCGAAAAGCAAGGGTACACCCTGGACAGATTGCCATCAACCTCACACACACTCACTCCAATGACCAACTTACAATCACCAATCACCTTAATGTACATGTTTTTAAACTGTGAGAGGAAACCAGATTAACCAGAGAAAACCAGGAAACATGCAAACTTTGAAAGATTTCTTGTCCGGCAATTGTGCTAACCAGTATAACCGGTGTTAATAAATTTTACTTGGCAACAATTGAGTTTGACAGTATTAACTGTTTACTTTGTGAACATCCTACTATCTTTTTAAGCATGTTTGATTTTTTTTTATATCATTCCATTTTTCTCAGCACGTCTGTTAAGCACATGTTTCCATAAATAGAACACACACAAACACATCATCTACAGGCCGGGATAAATCTAACACTCGGTAGTGTTCCTATTATAAGACAAGTTAAAAAAGGTTCTGCACTCTTCTTTCTTTTCTTAATCCAGTCAATCATGAAATCTTCACTCAACAGACTATAAATTAGCAGGATATACATAGATGTAATTGTGACCTACAGTACTCTTTGACTCTTAGCGAATCATGTTCTTCCCTAAGGAGTATTAACTTCACTAAAGATAACATGGGTTACGATTACAAATGAATACTTATCTCTCAACACGTCCCTCAATATCAAAGAGTGTTAGAGTAGCACGATAATACACTCAAAAACATCCTGGCTATTTTAACTTTGTTACGGTTGCATCAGTAAAAAATTTAATCTGGATGGTTGACTAAGGTTTGCCTTATTTTACTTTAATAATAAATAATTATATGGGTTCACCTAAAGTTACTTAGTCACATGGGTTCACCTAACATTGCTATGCTGATGACGCTCAACTTGACTTTGCCTTTTTCTCCATTAGACACTACAGCTTCTGCTAGGATCTCAGGTTGCCTGGCAGACATATCATCATGGATGGAGCTCATCAACTGAAACTACACCCTTACAAAACCAAACTACTTTTCATCCCAGCTGACTCGTCTCCATGCTATTCCAAGATCTTGTTATCACCTTGGAAAATTTGCTTATTTCCACTGCTCGCAACCTTGGGGTAACTATGGACAATTAATTATCCTTCATGTTGTTAACTTGGCATATTTCTTCAGATTTATCCTCCATAACACCAGGAGGACCATTCTTATCTTCTCAGGCCATTCAGTTGCTTGTGCTCGTTCATTCATTCATATTCTAACCCGCTTATTCCATAATTCATTGTCAGAAGGGGGCTGATTGGAACCTATCCTGGTGCATAAAGGGTGACAGGCAGGGGTACACCATGGAGAGGTTGCCAGTCCATCAAACAAGGCCACACACTCACGCGTCTTGGCATTCTAGAATCACCAATTATGTATGCTGTGCTTTAGGTCTAGGGAAGATCCGTGGAAGTGCAGGGAGAACATTCAAACTCTGCACAGAAAGACCCCTTGCTCAGGAATCATACCCCGGCCCTGGGTTTGACCTTGCTGTGAACAACCGAGCTAACTACTATGACCTGTTGCTTGTGCTGTCTTTTGCAATGTCTAAACTTGATTACTGAACTCACTCCTGGCAGGTCTACCTCTACGTGCAATTCATTCTCTGCAGATGATTGAGAACAAAGCTGCATGAGTAGTTTTCAACCTACACACCAGAATGCTATTGCGTTCTATCGCTTGGCTCCGGCTAGCTGCACACGTTAGATTCAAAATGTCTTCCTACAAAGCCAAAAACAGAGCAGAATCATTCAACCTCCAAGCACTCGTCACTTCTTGCATCACCTCACACTCCCTCAAATCCACCATATTTATCACAGAGGACACAAGTTCGGTCTGCCTCAAGACTTTTCCTTGTTCTTTGTGGTAGAACAAGGAAAAGTCTTGAGGC
>JAOTRA010000037.1:11414211-11429575 GCA_026260255.1 Pseudolaguvia tuberculata | reverse complement strand
TGTCTGTCTGTCTGTCTGTCTGTCTGTCTGTCTGTCTGTCTGTCTGTCTGTCTGTCTGTCTGTCTGTCTGTCTGTGTAAAGATATCAAGATATCTATAATGGACATTTTTGGTAGTGACATGTATTGTAGTGACCTTGTTAACATATTGATTTTTTTTGTGAGCAGCAATGGCTGATAAGTAAAAAGGCAGAGATACAAAGAAGTATTCAAGAAAAAGAGGGGATCATTCAGACACTACCACAGGTTCTTCAAGCTAATAAGGTAAAACAAATTCCTCAGACATTCCTTTTATTAAGGTTTATATTATATTACCTCCTTCCATTTATTGGTTATCTGTTGGTATTTGTTGGTAGACCGCCATACAGGTGCTGCAAACAGAAAATCTGGAGATTTTTGATGAAGTGATGAAGAGTGTTGAATTGATGAAGTCACAAGTAAAGGAACTTCTTCTGGCTTATGAGGTCAGCTGTTTCAATCATATGGAGATTCACCGCTATAGACTACAGGAAGGGATCAGCCGACTATACAAGCAAGATGTAGAGCTAAATGAACTAGCTAATTCTCCGGAGTCTATGCAATTCTTAAGGGTATGTTCATCCTCACTACAGAAGACGAGGGATTTTGGTAATATGCTAGTATTTTTATTGTGGTATGGATAGTGCAAATTTTATTTATGGGATTATTGGGGCAGTGGTAAATTAAATTAGAGTCAAATGAGTAATGCTATTTGTATTTCACATATGATCCTATATTTAATTACTCTATTTTACTGTTGCCTAGACACTTGATATCACAAGTGGTGTAGATAGGGTTGGAAATGCACGGCCGGAGATTGTACCCCTAGAGGCAGTACAGTGTGGGATTAGATCAGCACTTGGAGCTTTCAGAGAGGGGCTGCATAACCACTGTAAAGAAAACCTGGCCAAAATCTTCAGTATTGGTAAGAGAATGTCCAATAAAGCATCTTATTTACCACTTTATGCAATATATTTTTGCCTTTTGTGCTTATAAAGAAAATTATCTTCCAAAAGACTGGAATGTCTAAAGAAGATGGTTTTGATGAAATGTTCCTATTTAATAGCTAACCTGCATGCTTTGTTCTCAAATAGCAGAAAAAGTGGTTAAATTAAAAAAAAAATTCCTTTTTAGTTAAACTTAAATTGTGTATTAAATGTAAATAATGTAAATAATCATATATAATAAATAAATAAATAAATAAAACATAACATATAATATTCATTCATTCATTCATTCATTCATTCATTCATTCATTCATCTTTTAACCCACTTATTCCCTAATTTGGAATCAGGGGCTTCTGCTGGAGCAACCACACACTCACGCGCACACACACACACACATACACACTTCTATGGGTAATTTAGATTTACCAATAAACAAAATGTTTTTAGACTGTGGGAGGAAACTAGAGTGCCCAGAGAAAACCCACACAAGCTTGGGGGGAACATGCAAACTCGGCACAAAACCAGCCTTGCCCAAGAATCTAGCTAACCACTACGCCAAAGCACTGCCCACTTATCATATTATTTTATAGTTTTAATTTTCACTTTTGATAAATTCGATAAGGTTCACATTTAGAAACCAATTCTAATCCACCTTAATGCATTTTTTGCAGTAAATGATGCAGAAACAGCTACAACACATCATTCTCAGGCAGCAGAAATATCTCCTGGTTCGAGTAATCTGCAGATTGCTTCACAGACGACAAGTAAGCTTATTTTTAATGAAACTGTTGAACTGTGCTGTATTCTGCAACAATTCAGATCTTTATTAGTATTCTTCATCAATTCAGTAAATCAGTATTCATTTATAGCATTTCCCAAATGTATATTTCACTGTCATTATGCGAATGAAAGTCTTCAATAGAATAAATGCATGTAATTCTGTCATTTTTAGTGTTCAGAATGACTCCTAGCAACAGTGACAGTAAACCTAAAACCACAGCACTTCAAAATACGTCAGCTTCAGCTGCAAAGTCAGGTAAATAATAATAAACCCAAAGCACATATAATATAAATATATATATATATATATAATACATTTCATTTGAATAATTCCTGTTTGTAGGGAAATCGACCTCCCCAAGCGAAGCAAATCCAGCACCTAAATCAAGGGACGAAATGCTAAAATGTAAGTTTATTATTTTCTGAAAATGCTTTGGTATTGAATGCATATTCAATATATATTATATATTTAATATTTAGTCTTTATTAATTGGATTAGATTAACCATTTAAACAAAGAAAGCACAAAGTTTGGTTTCTGAAAACATGGTAGAAAAGTCCACTATACATTGTAGCTGATTTTTACATTGTGTTGTGTTTCAATGGTCCTTCGTAGTAGTTTTAAGTGCATTTTCATGTGAAGCAGTGTTATTAAATAACAACTATTTCAATTTAGTCCGCTTTGAGCCCACACTGGAATGCAACAGTGCTTATCGTCACATCCGTTTGTCTGATGGAGATCGCAAGGCCACTCTGCGTGCAGAAAATCAGAATTATCCTGAGCACCCTGACCGCTTTGTTTTCTGGAGGCAAGTCTTGTGTCGGGAGCCTTTGGCAGGAAGTCCTTACTATTGGGAGGTGGAATGGACAGGACAGAAGGTACATCAACATACTGAATTTACATTTACAGCATTTGGCAGACGCCCTTATCTCGTTTATACTGCCTAATTAGGGATGAACCACCTTGAAGTGGTGGATTGGTAGTGCTGTGAATTGAACCCCGGTCTTTTTGACCCTACCTATAAACCATCACTTATTGCCTCCCACAGTCCAAAAGGATGTACATTAGGTTTACTGGTGATTCTAAATTGCCCATAGGAATGTGTGTGTGTTTGTTTGTCTATGTGTGGCCCTGCAATGGACTGGGAACCCGTCCAGGGTGTAGCTCTGCCTTTCACCCTACGTGCACTGGGATAGGCTCCAGCAGAGTTAGGGAAGATGAATGAATAAAATTCTAGGTCTTTTTAACATAAATAATTTAATATAATAAATTGTAATGCAGCTCAATGATCTCTGCAGGTCTCTATCGGTGTAACTTATAAAGACATTAAGCGCTCCACATCAGATGACGCCTCCAGATTGGGCCATAATGAGCTCTCATGGATCCTGTACTGGTCAGGCACAACCTTCTCTGTATGGCATGCAGGAAAGGAAACGGTGCTTGCTGGTCCTAAAGCACGTTGTATTGGAGTTTATTTGGACCAGCAAGCAGGTGTGCTGGCCTTCTACCGCATTTCCCACAACCAGGCCCACCAAATCTGCTATGTGGAAACGGAATTTAATAGGCCTCTCTATCCTGGATTCCGCTTCTGGACTGGTGCAGGTTCTACTATCACTTTATGCCAGCTGGACTGAATAATGAAAGCTGACAAAGAATCTTATTTGCATTTCCAGTGAATGCTGTCATTTTTTTTTTTTAATTTTGAAATATCAACCACTGCAAAATAACAAAAAAAAAACCCTCCTATTTACGTTGGCCATCTAACACCTGAACAGCAACAGAGAGTAAAGCAGCTTTAAAAAGAGGAAAGTGTTGCTTTTTCTCATGAGGACAACGTTACACAAAGAGGTTAAAGAATACCTAGAGGATCTATTGAACAAGGGATGGATTAAACGATCTAAGTCATCCTACTCGTCATCAAGTAAGAAAGATGGAACTCTCCGACTTTGCTGTGACTACAGGGAGTTAAATAAGAAATCCATTCCACCGTGGGGACTATATGAATGGGTGTGGGAATGGGTGTGAGTTCCAAAGAAGCATGGAAGAACCTAGTCCATTCAAAACATCCGATACGCATCTTCAAGACCTTCGAAAAGTGTTGCAGTTTACCGGAAACATGGTGTCAAAATAACGCCCTGTAAATGTGATCCGAAACCTGGTACGATTTCAAGGTAAGCTGGTTACTAAAGATGGGTACACAACGGACTCTGCTGACATCATTCCAGTCCAGGCCCTAAAGGAAAAGTCCCCCAAGACAGCATGTACTGTACATACAGGACGTTTCTCTCAAGGCAGCCCCTCTTTATCTGTTGCCCACTGAAACAGCAACAACAAAAATATTGCCAAAACGGTCACCTGGAGCAGCTCCTGTCATCACATCCAGTCACGTGGACAGATGTTCATAAAAGGTCTTATATGAGTTAAATGATTGCTTGTCCAGTCCACCTGTGCTGGGATATCCAGAGCTAGTTGAACCCTTCTTGCATCACAAGAAGGCCTTGGCACTGTGCTGTATCAGAGACAAGGAGGCAAGTTAGTAGTAATAGCATATGGATCAAGAGTTTTAACCCCTCCAGAGAAAAACTACCATCCACATTGGGGAAAGTTGGAGTTCTTGGTCATGAATTGGGCCATGTGTGAGAGGTTTAGATATTACGTTTATAATATAATAATCCTCTCACCTATGTGATGTCAACAGCTAAGCTGCATGCTACAGTGCACAGATGGGTAGCCGAACTAGCCCATTTCGATTCAACATTCGATACCGCCCTGGAAAGACAAACGGAGAGTGGACTTTTAAAATAGTTGTAATTATATAATAAAATGCTCCATGTATAGGAGTGTTATACAAGTCATTTAGATCTGCTTAGTCTGAGTGAATTGGTATCTGCTGTTGGTGATAATTGGATCTGCTGTTGGTGATATTTGTGGTGGTGTTTTTTTCAGGTCACATTACCTTATAAATAAAAAGATAGTTGAAGAGCATGTGACATGATTACAAATCATTTTTGCTGTGTTGCATTATCAGGACTTACCACAGGACAATGCTGAACACTGGTGTTTTTTAACTCTAATACTAACCCAGCATGTGATAATGGTGGTCAGGGGTTTTGTGTTCAGGGTCATTGTCATGCAGGAACAGTGTTGGAGTCTCTTAGTTCCAGTGGAGGAATAATGTAATGCCACAACATACAAATTCATTCTAGATCAACTGTGGGGCTTCCAGATTTGTAGCAACAGTTTGAGGAGGAACCACATCTGGATCTGATGGTCGGGTGACCTGAAACCTTTGGCAATATAATTTCATTCCTAACCTCATTGGTAACCTGTCTAAATGGACTTTAGTTACAGTGATATACAGTTTGGCATTTGGTAGACACTTTTATCCAGAGTGACTTACATTTGGTCTCTATTTTTACAACTGAGCAATTGTGGGTTAAGGGCCTTGCTCAAGGGCCTATAGTGGTTGCTTGGTCGAGGTGGGAATCAAACTTTCTGGTATTAGTCCAACACCTTAACCAGTAGGCTACTACTTCCCACGTTGATGTTGATATACTCCTGCATCCTGAAAGATTCTAGACCCATCCTGATCTTATTTAAACACTGTGTGCAAATACTACACCCAGACACACTCCCTGATTCCATTCCCGATTAAATGTTCACTGTACAGTGAGTGCTACACTTTTCAGAAACAGCAGGTGGCGCCATAACACTATTTACAATATTTCTTTATTGCTGGTTTTAGTGCACAGTTTGTTGTACCTATAATACATTATAGATTATAGATTGATACAAAACATTTATGGTTCATAATTACAAGTTTTATGAATGGAAGTACACTTAGAGTGATCATTCATTCATTCATTCATTTATTCATTCATTCATCTTTTAACCCACATATTCTGTGATTCGGAGTCACATGGGTCTGCTGTGGTCTAGCTCTGTGCACACAGGGTGAGAGGCCGGGGTACATGCTGGACAGTTCGCCAGTCCATCTCAGAGCACACGCACTCCCATGGGCAATTTATACTCACCAGTCTTATGTACATGTTTTTGGTCTGGGTGAAGAATCCTTTGCCCTTGAATCGAACCCCCTTCTTGCACAGACCTTAGAGTGATCATCACTTTTTGGAATTTGTTGTAATATTGTGACTTTCACAATATGCAATGAAACATTCATTAATTTCTGTTGTCCTTGAACTCTAAATGGTTATGGTATTTCTACTGGACAAACCTTCTAGAATAGAATAGAATTCCAATTTATTTGTCACATGCATGATTATACAGAGGGTGGCGTAGTGGTTAGCACTGTCGCCTCACAACAAGAAGGTCCCGGGTTCCATTCCCGGGTTGGGGATCTTTCTGTGCGGAGTTTGCATGTTCTCTCCACGCCTGCGTGGGTTTCCTCTGGCTGCTCCGGTTTCCTCCCACAGTCCAAAAACATGCAGATTAGATCAATTGGTGATTCTGAATGTATGTGTGAGTGATTGTCTGTGTTGCCCTGAGATGGGCTCTCATGACCCCGAATTAGGGACTAAGCGGGCAAGAAGATGAATGAATAATTATACAACATATAGTGAAATGTTTTTTTTCACACATCCCATTTTAGTAAGTAGAGGGTCAGCTATTGTACAGGAAGGGTTAAGGGTCTTGCTCAAGGACCCAACATTGGTGGACTTGAGCCCAGCTCTTTTTTGGTGGTGGTGGTAAGGCTTGGGTCTTCCTTTAGAACATATTTAAATGACATTGACCAGAATAAAAAAATAGGTGCATTAAATGTGGACAGGAAAATAAAAAAACACGTTGAGACTTGCACTGGCAGCTAGATGGCGCCAGAGTTTACCTTAAAGAGATGGCGCAATTAAAATTCCGTCTTTAATTACTCTCCCTCATGTTGTTCCAAACCCGTAAGGCTTGCTTTCATCTTCGGAAAACCATTTCAGTTGTTTTTAATAAGACCTGAGAGCTCACTGTCTGATGTTTTATGGTGTTTGGCAAACCTGCGTTTGATGCAAATACCGCCACCTACTGACAGCATTTAATAAAATGATATTAAATGGCGTAGTGGTTTACACGGTCGCCTCACAACAAGAAATTCACGGGTTCGATTCCCGGGCCGGGGATCTTTCTTTACGGAGTTCTCTACGCGCTTTCATCCTACAGTCTGTGTGAGTGGTTGTTGTGTGTCTATGAGTGGCCCTGCGATGGACTGGCGCCGTGTTCCGGGTGTACCCCTGCCTCTTGCCCTATTTGCGCGGGGATAGGCTCCAACAGACCACCGTGATCCCGAATTAGGGAACAATAGGGTAAGAAGATGAATGAATTAATGTTTTTAAACGATCCCACTGAGAAATCTTTACAAAATATAAGCAAACGTGCATGGGTTGCCCCCTAGTGGTAGATAGTGTTTTTGGCGCTCCTCTGTTTAGAATAGAAATCTAAGGTAAATTCACTAGTAATGGTGTAAAGATTAAAGAGCACACTGCTGCAGTCCGAGCTTATACCTCAAATTCACTACACACGCACGCACGCACACGCACGCACGCACACGCACGCACGCACACACACACACACACACACACCACAGTAAAAGGTAATTATTTATTCATTCATCTTCTTGTTTCATTCATTCATCCGCTTATTCCTTAATTCAGGGTCATGGGGGTATGCTGGAGCCTATCCCAGCGGACACAGGGCAAACACCCTGGACAGGTCACCAGTTCATCACAGGGCACATATAGATGGAATGTATGGAATTTAAAATCACCAATCAATCAAATGTACATGTTGTTGGACTGTGTGAAACTGGAGTACCCAGAGGAAACCCACACAAGCACGGAAAAAACATGCAAACTTAGCACAGAAAGATCCCCAGCCCAGGAATCGTACCCGGAACCTTAGTGAAAAAGTTCATCCTGGTAATCTTCTATAGTCCTGTAAGGTTCTGACTCTTAAAGCAGAACTTAAAACCACAGACTTGCAGCCAATGTACCAGATGATGTCAAAATGTATAAAAGGCACTGCTTCCTATTTAAATTTAAACCAGAGAATAAAAGAGAGAGAGAGAGAGAGAGAGAGAGAGAGAGAGAGAGAGAGAGAGAGAGAGAGAGAGAGAGTTTTCAGTCTCTTAGCAGCTGTGAACTGTGTGGAATTCCCTTCAAACCACAAGCGGAAAATATTCCCCATAAAGTACAAAGAAAAAATCACTCACATTTACTGAAAACACAGCCAGCTGTTCCCAGATGTTGCTCTTGCAGAGACTTTTGCTTAGTTTTTAAGGCAAATGCATAAAAAGCATTAGAGTTTCTACATAGAGCAGATGGAGATTAAAGTTATACGTATATCAATCATTGTTACTATAATATGGCAAAAAAGACAAATATATTGGGGCACCAAATCCTATTCCAGGGTAAGTTTTATTTTTAGTTCTAATATGACCTTTATTTCCTCCTTCAGTGACATTAGCATTCATACGTTCTGACCTTATGATAACTTACATTCATATAGAAGTCATAGTCATAAAGAAACACACACACACACACACACACACACACACACACACACTAGGACATGATGTGTTCCTGGGGATAAAGGGCTTTGTCATGCAGGAACAGTGCTCCTACAGCATGTACATTCATCCTAGTGTTTATGCAGAAGTTAGTAAATGCTTTCATTTGTCACTTTTTACAGAACCATGAAGTTCCTTCTTTGCATATTCTGTCTTAGTAGGTTAGGGTCAAAGCTATGGTACAGCACTCCTGGAGCAGAAAGGGTTAAAGGTCATACTCAAGGACCGAACCATTGACTTTACCATTGGTTTTAGTCTCAGCACCACCAATCTTGGGCCATAAGCAAGGCCTTTAAACCCCAGTTGCTTAGTACTGTAAATGTAAATGAACCCTGGTCTCCCTTAGTAGCAGTGGGGCTGGAACCGAGGTCTTTCTGGCAGTGGTTAAGGTGTTGGACTGCTACTTAAGTGAAAGTATTATTCTTTTCTTTATCTTCTAATCCACTTATTCAGGATCACAGAGGTCTGCTGGAACCTATCCTAGCACACATGGGGTACCACTCTGGACAGATCCCCAGTTCATTGCAGGGTGACTCGATTTCATTCATTTTCTTACCCACTTATTCCCTAATTTGGGATCACGGGGCTCTGCCGTAGCCCATCCCAGCTACCAACACACATAGGGTAAAAGCCAGGGGAACACCATGGACAGATCACCAGTGTATTGAATGCACGCACGCAGGTTTTTTGGACTGTGGGAGAAACCCGCTGGAAGAACATGCAAACTCTGCCTTGCTCAGGAATCGAACACAGGACCTTATTGCTTTCTTGCAGAGAGTTGAGGGTTTAATTACTAGAACGACAAAACTGCCACTGAAAGAACTCCAAACAAAGCCCTTAACCTTCAACTGGTCAGTAAGATAAAATAAGATGCATGTGATTCGCTCTTGATGAGGATGAAGCTCTGGCAAATGCCACAAATTAAGTTTCACATTCCATAATTTGTTAAAAAGACCAAGTTGCTAGGAGAACCTGTGGTGTTGTGCAGATTCTGTACTAACTGAGAGCTGTATTATAATCAGGCCTGAATAGCCACACAAAGCAAGGTTTATTCTCAGGAGGGGGTGGAGGGGGGTTAGAGGGAGTAAAACTGAGCTACTGGACTTTTCTCATGAAGCTATCGAGCAGCTTGTGAGCTACCATAACAGGATGGGTTCGAGCTCACACACAGACAAGTTTTATAGTCAGTGAGAGGCAGGGGGTCCCTGCTAATTTTTCAGGACAATTTCAATGAACAAAAGACAAAAAAAGTCCGTCATATGTAAAAATTTATTCATTAAAAAATAATTTGACAGGACCATAATCGACTAACATTGGCAATAAATACAAAAGATGAGATCAGAAAAGAATAAGGAAATATTGTCTAACTTATGAGAAGGATATGGCACGAGTAACAAAACCACAATTAGATCAAATTAATTAAAAAGGCAAATGAATCTAAAAGAGGTTTAAAACCAACATCTAGAGACTTCCTGTCCAGGCATTGAGAGGAAACCACACACACATTCAGGAAGAGGTATTTAAACCCCTTCCACAGTCCAAGAATTCAACAGCATCGAGCTGGAATAAGATGAATGTTCCATAATCAAATGTAATCAAATTACTAGAAGAAAAAAAAAAGACTGAGAAAACCCCTAGGTTAAAAAATTTGGCAGAAGAACCAAGTGTTCTAAACTTACTTAATAAAACAAAAATACAATACTGACAATCTACACAGGAATGAGTATTAAGGCAACATTTTTCTCCCTCTTTATCAGTTTATATGGCCAGCAAGGAAAGAAATCTTGCTCTGTTGAAATAAGAACCAAAAACAAAGGGGTAATAATATAGAACGTCGGAATCTGAACACTGTAATTTAACCAACTAATAATCGATGCCCTGGTCATAGTTGCCGCGGTACTCGTCATACTGTGGCTGGTACTCGTGATGGTACTCTCCTTGGTAGTCAGCCTGGTAGTCAGTGTCGCTGACTTCAGAGCCGGTGGTGCCTGTGCCCTGGCTGCCATTGGTGTGGGATCCAGGCTCTCCGGTTGCCGGGCAGTATTTGGGGTCGTAGATCTGCCTACCTAGGCCGTAGGCACTCATGCCCTTCTGTGAGGCTGTTTTGTTGGTGCCCATCTGCAGCGAGATGGTGGAGTTGTCCATTGGCTGCAGAGACAATTTCTGGTCAAAGATGTCTCTCCGGGTGCCAGGGGCGCCCATGCCAGCCTAAAAAAAAAATAAATAAGACAAGTCAATTCCGAGCACCACTTCATGTTCTTACTTCTGGGCCCCTATATAGGGTCCTTAACCTCTAATTGCTCAGTCGTATTTAATAATAAGATGAATGTAAGATTGTACATTTGTATTAAAAACTTCTATTGATCTACCGCATAATATTAACTATAACTTCTTTTTTCAGAATAGACTGTTTATATACAGTGATGCCTTGACTTACGAGTTAAATTGGTTCAGTGACAGAGCTCATATCTCAAATCAGTTTTCCCCATTGAAATGAATAGAAATGCCATTAATCCATTCCGGGTCCTCCCTTGTGTTATTTTCAACAAAAGACAAATGTAAATATTACAAATTTAGCAACAAGACTGATTAAAATTTTCAGCATGTCTGCCAGATGCCAGTACAAACTTTCGAAGTGGAAAAGCCTTTATTTCATGGGTTTCATTCAAACAAAGTTTAGTTATGACACATCGTCACACATCTACTTGACCAAATTAATTAAAATATACTTTTTATGCATAAAAAAAAAGGTTACATCGTTGGTTACTTTATGCATAATCTTTATTGCTTTAGAGCTAATTGGAAATGATGTGAAACGTCATCTTTGAGCTGGATGTATAGTGTTTACTGAACAAAGAAAAAACATTGGGTGGGTCAAAATTGCCGCAAGTGTACAATGCCCAACTCACTAAGCCAGCTCAACCAATCCGGTGATGGTTTACAGCTTGGTTATCCTCTTCCACTAAGAAGTAAAACTTGTGCTAGCTACATACCTGACTTGCTCCTTTATTGGTGCCCATCTGCAGGCTAATTGTAGTCTGGTCATACGGCTTCTCTGTTTGGGTTTTTGGGTCATACAGATGTCTCCGTGTGCCATAAGCAGTCATGCCAGCCTGACTAGCACATTTATTTGTCCCCATCTAAAATTCATTGAGGAAAAAATTTATTTAAAGATTAAAATTAATCATATTTTCCTCTGATCTGTAGCAGAAATAAACTCAAGCACTTTATATTTGATTGTATACTAGACGCTGTATATTGGCAAAGGTCTTACAATACAATCTTATACATGCATTATGATGCAATAGATCACACTATACGGTAAAGTAAGTCACATGGTGATATATTAGAACATTTTTAATTGGAGAAAAAAAAATATATAATAACTATAAAGACAGCAGTAACCTTATTTTTTCTGAGACAATGGCTGTATGTGTTTAAGCCAATTACAGAAGCGGAGGAGGAAGTTGTCTCTCACACACACACACACACACACACACACACCTAGTTTTATTTAAATATTTGCAAACGTATATATGCATCAATTGGTTAGCCAATAAAATCTGGTTAAATAAATATTTAAAGTAAAGCTTCCTACATCTTGGTAGAGGTACACTAAGTTGAAGTCACACACTATGGCATAAATCTACATCACACCAATAATTAAATGTAATAAGTTCTGATGATGATAATGATGAAGTTTTGATGTAGGGCCACACCTGTAAACCAATGACACAGTTTCCAGCCTTTAACTGCTCGTCTTTGAAACTGCGCTCTTGCTTGTCTGCGTACTTCACGCCAATATCAACTTTTGTGTCCATGCCTTTGGTCTTTGCCTTTAGGTAGAAAGAAATTGTTTAACTCAAAGGTAATTCATTTTCAACTTTCAACATGCTATAATAAAATGTTTAAAAAAAAAAAAAAGTATTGACTAATTTTCTGCACACTTTTTTTAGTCATGTGACCTACCAATAATAAACAATACCTAGTACAGTCACAATCAATTATGATTACTTTAGACATTACCAAGAAATCCCAATAATAAATCAGATTTGTATGACAGAATATCTAACCAGGACTGGCAACCTGTCCAGGGCGTACCCCCTGCCTCTCGCCCCATGTGCACTGGGATAGGTTCCAGCAGACCTCTGTGATCCCGAATTAGGGAATAAGTGGGTAAAAAGATCAATGAGTGAACATACCAAGTCAGATCTACTGAAAAGCTGCCATGTTTTTTATTTTACATTTCACACACTCGCACGCAGCGGATCATCATGTGGGTTAAATCTTACCATGCTAGCCAGGGCAAGCAGTGTGGTCTGGACTTGCGTCAGGTTTCCATTTTCAAACAGGTCATTAGCTTCAAATATGTCTGTCGGCTTCAGGCCATAAGCAAGAATAGCTTTGATGAAGTTGCTCAGGTTCTCAAGCTATGTGAACAAAAGAAGTAACCATTTTATTGTATGATGAACAGTGGAGACACACATCTGCGTTTTTTTGGTCCAAAGATTTAAATCTGATAAACCAATTCTGCTTACAAACCATAATCTTACCTTATGCCAGTTAAGTTTGGAGTTGTTAATTTTCTTTATCGAGCCAGGCTGGAGTTTGTTGATCAACCTATAAATAACAACAGAAAGTAATTTTTTTAACCATCTGTACTATTACTGCATCAACTATTTTTTCCAAGAAGTAGCAAATTCCAGATTCTGGAACGTATCCCAGAAACAACTGGCACAAAGCCAAAAAAAGGGCCAGTCTATCAAACATCACAACACACCTTCACGGAAATACTTAAATCCAAGTATTCGAGTAACATGTAAAACCCTACACAACGTTTCGGTTTATAACCCTTCAGTTCCCACTGGAGCTGTGAGACAGTAATTTCCAAGCTGTAATTCCCATACGCTTATTTAAACGGCTACATTTAATTAGGCTACATTTAATTAGGCTACAATGCTTTTACAACAGATATAATTATAAATGAAATTTATAAATATATTTATTTTATAATTTATTATAAAAAATTAAATCAACTAAATGTTTTAATGGCTATAAAACTATATCGCTATGATGCCACAGTTATCTGGAACTGAAGAACAGTCTGCTGAGTAATGCTACTCAATCACAGGCACTAGGAGGCCCATGTGTAAAGAATAGGCTAATTAGCACTTTATAAAACAAACAATACATAAGCAGCATTTCCTGGAAAGTATTCATGCCTTCGAAAAGAAAACAAGAGGGTAGAGTTTTTCAGAGCAGACGTCGACTAGAAACATGGAAAATTTTAATGCTGTGGAAACGGTTGCTTGTGTATCAAGAGAGCGAAAAAAAAATCCTCAAAACACACAATAGTGTTGTGTAAATGTATTTATAATCAAATGAAAGTCATTGTAACCTACTCGCAAAGTATGACTCCATCCTTCAGCCCCAACTGGAAATTGTCTCCGATCGGCATGCCGGTAACCTCCTCGATCCAGAAGCGCAGCTCCTCCTCCTTCTGGAGGTCATATTTCTGAGCGATCTAAGAAAAAAAAAAAAAGAAAGCAAGATCACAGAAGTGGTCAGCTGACAAAGGGATATATGAACTAATGGAAAATTTGCACACGTCTATTGGGTGCTGATTATATTACTCTAACGGCCTTTCCAGTTTAGTCTGCGATGTTTGTTATATTTTTTGGGGACAGTTTGTACTTGCAGCAAATTTGATTGAAGTCATAAAATTGTTCGCAATGAAGCCAACTTACTTTTTTTGCTCTGCTTGATCTGGGAAGTAAACTAAAGCTAATAATATTACAAAGCCACAATGTTCAGCTATAAAAGAAAAGAAAAGAAGAGAAAGAAGGAAGGAAAAAGGAAAGAAAAGAAAAGAAAAGAGAAAGGAGGAAAGAAAAGAGAAAAGAAGAGAAAGAAAAAGAATAAAAGAAAAGAATTAAGGAAAAAAGAAAGAAAAGATTAGAGAAAGGAAAGAGGAGAAAGAAAGGAAAGGAAAGAAGAGAAAAGAAGAGAAAGGAGAAAAGAAAAAAGGAGAAAGAAAGAAGAGACAGAAAAGAAAAAAGAGAAAGGGAAGAAAAGGAAGACGGGAAAGAGGAGAAAGAAAAATAAGAGTAAGGAAAGAAATGAGAAAAAAAAGAAAAGAAGAAAAGAAAGAAAAGAGGAGAAAGAAGAGAAAAGAAAAAAAGAACAAAGAAAGAAAGGAGAAAGGAGAAAAGAAAGAAGAGAAAATAAAGGAGACAAAAAGGAAAAGAAAAAAAAGGAGAAAGAAAAGAAGGAAAGGAAAAGAAACAGAAAAGAAAAAAAAAGAAGAAAAGGAAAAGAAGAAAAAGAAAGGAAAAGAAGAATAAAATAGGAAAAGAAGAAAAACAGAAAAAAAAGAACAGATAGAAAGGAAAAGAAAAACGTGTGCCAAAGTTTTAATTGTAAGGGTTTATAAAATAGAAACACCTTCACACCTGCTATTATTAGAAAACAAAGGAAGTGTGGATGCCAACAATAACCTTTTCAGGTCAGTTTATTCCTTCCTTATTTCTGTATATTATGTCTGTCCAACCCAAATCAGCACATTCCTACCTACAGGGTGGAAACGTCCTTTCAAAATAAAGTACAGAAGATAGACTGATTGAAAACACGCCAAGGACAGTACTGTGCACACTACAGTCAAAATGTCAGTTTCTTCCTTTTTAACCTTTAATGTTAAACAGACAAAATTAACCAAATAAATAATTTTCCATTTCCATTCAATGCATGTAGCAGATGTCCTTATCTCGTGCAACTGTTTTTATACAACTGAACTGTTAAAGGGCGGCGCGGTGGTATAGTGGTAAGCACGGTCGCCTCACAACAAGAAGGTCCTGGGTTCGAATCGCGGGCCGAGATCTTTCTGTGCGGAGTTTGCATGTTCTTCCTGCGCTTGCATGGGTTTCCTCCGGGTGCTCAGATTTCCTCCCACAGTCCAAAAACATGCAGATTAGGTGAATTGGTGATTGTAAATTGTCCATAGGGGTGAATGTGTGTGTGAATGGTTGTTTGTCTATGTGTTGCCCTGAGATGGA
>JAOTRA010000037.1:11389282-11402053 GCA_026260255.1 Pseudolaguvia tuberculata | reverse complement strand
TCTATCTATCTATCTATCTATCTATCTATCTATCTATCTATCTATCTATCTATCTAACTAACTAACTAACTAACTAAGGCGGTTGTTATTTATATTTATATTTCTAACCGCAGCCTTGTCTTGCTTTTACATTGTTTAGAAATGTAAACTGTTACTACATTTGGTATAATATATATTTATATAGAAATATGAAATTTTAGAAGAAGAACATTAAAAAGTATGTACCCACATGTAATATTATATATAAGTTCCTTTTTTTTTAATCCTATGAATAACTAAATATTACTTAGGCTGATTTTTAGAAGCACTTGAACCTTTATTCATGCAATTCTGTCTTTCTATTTTTAATCCCACACATTATTACCTTATTAATCACTATGAATAATTGATGAACACATTGGGCAAAGTAGCTGCCACTGGATGTGCACTTGTGTGTGTGTGTGTGTGTGTGTGTGTGTGTGTGTGTGTGCTGATAGTGGACAGTGTAGGGCGCTGTTGTGCTGTAGGAAAACTCATGTTCATGTCACTTGCCTCTATACCAGTTCTCTGGATGAAGAACACGGGTATATAACTGGATCTACAGTATGCAGTGGTGGTGATGTTAAAGACTTTAGACTGATAATACAACCTTTTCACAGCAATATGTTGTGAATTGAGTGCTTATGGTTAAAAACAGGGTTTCTCAAATGGGTGTAATATTGAAGTATAAGAGGATCTAATACCAGAGGTCTTTATTTTGAGCAAATGTTTCAGCTGGAAAAAAGCCAGATGAGAAAGTGGAAACTTAATCAAAAATACTGTTAACAAAATAATAAAAAATATATTAAAAGTTTAATGAAATATTAGTTGCTGACTCTAATTCTGTAAGTTTTATCTCATATCTGTACTTTCTTTATTATTATTAATTATCAATATCTAAAAAAATGACAGTTTAATTTGAAATAAATTTTAATTCATTAAATATGGTAAAGCTATTCCTTTGGTAAATCACAGATGACAGTTCAGAGAAAAAAAAGAACAAAAACAAATCTAACTATCTACATATTCATTCATGGTCTTACCTGCTTATTGTTGAAGCCTATCTCAGCGAACATGGGGCAAGAGGCAGGGGTACACCCTGGAAAGATTGCCAGACCATTGCAGGGCACACATAGACAAACAACCACTCGCACACTCCTATGGGCAATTTAGAATCAACCAAATGTAGTTTGCCGGCATTATCTACATATCTGTCTGTCTGTCTCCCTCCATCCATCCATCTATCCATCCATCCATCTATCCATCTATCCATCTATCCATCTATCCATCTATCTATCTATCTATCTATCTATCTATCTATCTATCTATCTCTTTCTTTCTACCCTCCCCGCCCCCCTTCATTCACAGGTTTAGGTTCCATGTTTCTGGGATAATGTTCATTGGATGGAGCACATACAGTGAGCCACACATTAAAAACAAGAAAGTAATTCAATTTTAAAGAATGCAACTTTAAACTTAAGCCAAAAGTGAAGCAGATCAATATTGCATCATCACCTTGCTTTACCCACTGCAGTAAAACTATGGATTTTCTGAAGCGGTATGAGTCTTGGGTTTACAGCAGGTTCTCAGGGTCACCATCGCATATCCTTTACTGTGCTTTTACTGATACAGTATGATACAGTTTGGTGCATTGTTGTTATCGTTGTAATTAAACACCAGTTAATGGTATCATATCGACTTTGCTGCGGTGACTGTTAATATTGGCGGATGCAGCGTGACAGTATTATAGATTTAGACTGTTTATTATATATTAATGATACCCACATGAATGCAGGATACAGCTGTGTTAAGAAATAAAGAAAAAGCCATTTTTAAATGTCAGGGTTTATTTTTGGTGTTCAACCCCACTAGGTTTTGTTGGAAACTAAATGAGCCTCCATATTTAGTAGAAATGTAGGTTCTTTTACTGTGATTATAAACATATAATTATTATATAATTTGAACCTTACTACAATTGGTATAATATACAGTAGTCCAAGGCAGCACGGTGATGTAGTGGTAAGCACAGTCACCTCACAACAAGAAGGTCCTGGGTTCGATTCCCAGGCCAGGGAACTTTTTGTGTGGAGTTCACATGTTCTCCTTGCATGGATTTCTTCCGGGTACTCTGGTTACCTCCCACCGGTCAAAAACATGTACATTAGGTTGGTTGGTGATTGGAAATTGCCGATAGGACTGAATGTGTGTGTGTGAATGGCTGTTTGTCTATGTGTGGCCCTGTGATGGACTGATAAACTGTCCAGGGTGTACCCCTGCCTCTTGCCCTATGTGCGCTGGGATAGGCCCCAGCGGATCCTGTGACACTGAATTAGGGAATAAGCGGGTAATAAGATGAATGAATGAAAAAAGAATATTTAATTTTATGCTAAAGTTAATTTAATTTAACACATTTATTCATTTATATATTCCCTAATTCGGGATCAACGTGGTCTGCTGGACCCTATTCCAGCTCACAAGTCACCAGTACGTCACAGGGCAACACATAAACAACCACAAACACACAATCCTATGGTTAAATAGGAAGCCCGGAGATCAAACCAGGGACCTTCTTCCTGTGAAGTAACCGTGCTAATTTCTATGCCACCGTGCCACCTCTGCTATAAAACATAATGTCTCTTAATGGATCGTTGTGCACATACCTATACTGGAACATAGTTTGGGTCTTTTATCTTCAACTGAATAAAAAATATTAATGCTGGAGCACATACATACAGACATCTTTGAACCTGTTTATTCCTTAATTTGGGGTCACAGGTGTCTGCTGGAGCCTATCCCCAGTGCACAAGGGTACACCTTGCAAACAACCACATCTGTATCTTCTGGCAGAGGGTGTTTAGAAATTTTTACATAAATAGCTTATGTTACAAACAAGTAGACATTGTAGAAGTTTTTTTGGACTTTAGAATCAGCAATCAACCTAATGTAATGTTTTTGGACCGTGGGAGGAAACCAGAATACCCACAGAAAAACCGTGAAAGTGCGGGGAGCACAGAAAGACGCCTTGCCCGGGAATAGACTTTCTTGCTGTCAGACGACCATACTAACCAATACACCACCGCGCGCCAACACACGCCAAGGACACATATTACTAATATTTCATCAACACATCATATACACAAGTGTACAAGTGATGAAGTTCGAATCTCTACACATGGCAACATAAACAAATTGTGCTGTGTGATTTCGAATTATCATTCAATCTAACATACACGTTTATGGACCACAGGAAACCAAAAAATCCCTATTATTCATATTCTCCTTACACTCACTGTCACTGTATGTGTCATGCTGCTTATGCACTTCAACACCACCCCTGCAGAGAAGCGAGTGGATTTCTCTGCGGTGTGACATGCCGTGCTGTGGAGAGATCCAGCTGAGCCTCAACTGCCTCCCCCATGACTCCAACTGAGAAGATACCTTCAGATGCTGAGAGCCAATCTAATTCCCTCAAATCTCCTCATATCCCTGCAGGTGACTCCAGTACATCCTGATCGGGCCGTGGATTGAGATAATTTCCACATACGAGGAATGCAGGTTTCAGTGTCAGAAAAAAAATGTAATGTAATGTATGGTTATGAGAAAAGTCTTTGCTTTATCTTTTTTTTTTTTTTTTTTTTTTAAATAAAAAGACTAAAGGATTTTGGAAGCTACTTAACTCTCAGCTGGTTAATTATACCATATCTTATTAAATGTTAACAAATTTCCAATAAATTTAAGTTAAATGTAGCACAGAACATTTTTTTCTTTATTAGAAAGGACAAGTGTCAATGGCATATAGACTTTTATTGGGCAATGACAGTAGTTTCTGTTCATAAACTTAGCATTATATAACCATTTTAAACTATTTTTAAGCACATTTTTAATTTTATTTATTTATTCAGTGACAGCTAAACTAGGTATTCCAAAAACATTTTACATTTTAAAATATTTTTGTTTTGATTTACCTAAAGGATAAAATGTTCATTATAGTCAAGGTCAAAAAAAGGTCATCACACGTCAGTTATCAGTCAAAGAGGCAGGGGGTAAAATCTTCATTTAGTTTGAACCAAGCTTTGTTTCTGAATGTTTAATAAAATGCAAAACTGTTTGTCTTGAAGACCTGTAAACCACTGGCAAGGTTAACCATTCCTTTAACATAGTGATTCTCAACGGGGCGGTAGAACCCCCAGAGTGCTTCAGGAGGTGTCGGAAATCTGGTCAGAAATCCTTGGAGAGTATTTGAACGCTTATGGCGAGGACTAAAGAAACAAGTGTTTTCAGTGGTTCTATGATGAAATCTGACAAGTTTCCTTGAAACATTAATAGCACAGCTGGTAAAATGTTGCTAATATAATAGAAATGATTACTATGTTTACAAAGACTTGTATGATATTTCTTCAATATTTTTGCTAATCTGCCTCCAAAATTCATTCATTCATCTTTTCTTATTCTTTAATTTGGTCTCTCATAAGGGGCGTAAAGCAGTAGGAGTACATCCTGGGCATGTCAGAGGGACACACACACACGCACATTCACTCATTCACTATCACTCACTCCTACAGGCAATTTTGTATCACCAATCAACCTAATATACTTTTCGTGGACTGTTGGTGGAAATCAAACCTTTCTAGCTGTGAGGCAACACTATGCAGCTGTGCCGCCCTGTTCATATCTTAAATAATATTTCTTTTTATTTTAATAGGGCAAAAATTGTCACTCGTAACAAATAGGAGTTGGCCTAAATTATGGCTCTTTAAACTGGAAAGGTCCATTTTGTATACATGGGATGGGTATTCTAGGTAAGGGTTTAAACTTGACTTAGGGTAATGGGTAATTCATCTAAAATAGGGTTACCCATCCATCCCTTTACATAGAGTAACTGTAGATCTGCTAGGGATTACAGATGGTCAGTTGCTGTGGTGTCCACAGCATTGTCTCCTTCTTCTATGTATTTTCTGCCAGATCCAAGTCAATGAATGTTACCGATGAAGGCCAGGTTGTTAAATCAATAGTGCTGCAGTTTACTAGGATCTAATTTGACCTTAGCATCATTTGGAATGTTGTTTTCCAGGCAGCATGTGTAAGCTTCCCTTTTGCACTCATGTCCTTTCTCAGTATCATATTCTGTGCTCATTTCATACCATGTTTTTCCTTTTTGCTACTCTAAATTCTAACTGGCTTGCATAAGTCGGCAGCTTGTTTTTATAGAGGAGTGTGCTTCCAGCCTGTCGAAAAGACAATGATCCTCCACGGCCTCGTCTGCATGTTCTGATTATCCAAAATGTCCTTGCTTTCAAAACTAGACATTGAAGGACTAGTATATCTCAGTGGTCCCTTCGTCTCCTAACAACACATCATTAATTCCAGATGGGACAACAAGGCTTGCCAATTCGATGTCTTCCTGAACTAAGGTTTGCCAGATCTACATGATTTGCGGTGGGTGCTGAAAATGTATTCCTTATGCTACATGCAAACTGGCCAATAGTTGGGAAAACAAGTCTCTAATATTAGATAAGATTAGATTCAACTTTATTGGCATTGTACAAGGTACATGTACAGAGCCAATGAAATGCAGTTAGCATCTAACCAGAAGTGCATAGATAGGTAGCTTATGTACAACAAGTGGCAGTGTAATAAATAATAAGGGTATGATGTTATACAAAGGGTATAGTATTATGGTCTATACAGTATGATACAGTGTAAAGTGGTGTGACATACAGCTGTGCAAAAGGAATGTCATTATGAATATATACTCTAAGTGTTTATCTGTGCGTGTATATATATATATATATATATATATATACAGAAGTGTAAAGATAGTTATGGGTGGTGCAATTTAATGGTATTTAAGGGTGGTGCAAAGATGCATGATTTTAAAGTTGTGCAAAATTACAGGAGGAAAGTGACAGTGCAGTGGTGATTATTGACACTGGATCAGCTGTTCAGTGAACAAACAGCCACAGGAAAGAAGCTATTTTTCAGATTGTTTGTTTGAGCTCTGAAACAACGGTAGCGTCTGCCCGACGGGAGAAGTGTAAATAGTCCGTGATTAGGGTGTGAGCGATCTTTGCTGATGCCCCTTTGCAAACAGCGATTTCTGCAAAAGTTCTCTAAGCTGGGTAGTTCAGTACCATTGATTCTTGGAGCAGTTTTCACCACCCTCTGAAATGCTTTACGGTCCGAAGCAGTGCCGCTGCTGTAACACACTGAGATGCAGTTTGTGAGGATGCTCTCAATGTTACAGCAGTAAAAGTTCTCCAGTATCCTGCAGGACAGACGGGACTTTTTAAGTCTCCTCAGAAAATATAGGCGCTGTTGTGCCTTTCCGACCAAGATAGAAGAGTTCAGAGACCAGGTTAGAGACCAAATATAAGTTGTTAGGTGTCACTGCCAGATGTTGGTGAGGTTTTTTGTAGGCATTGTCAGGTTCACAGAATAATCCGCAAAATATGTTTCTGGCCATGACTCATTCTACTGGAAAACGAGAGCAAAAACATATTTGCCGTTGCCCTTGAAGATGATGGCGTGTGCTGCCTAATTGCTGGGAAGAGGATAATTGGGCCACCTGCCAGTTTAAATGTACTTTCTTGTATGTGTCACCTCAGATTACTGAGACGCTCAAATACACCCACTGCTATCAGAGTGCTGAAACTACATGAAAGGCTGAAATCGAACAAGTTTGGAATGTGGTTTGTCTCAAGGCTTTTAAACATGATGCAAAACAATTAAGTGTAAATAATCCTATTAATGGAATGCACCCATAGTATTGTCTGTCCAGAATAACATTATTATTTTGGTATTGTTGTTATTTCCTCTAATGTCATGTATTAATAGTGTATATATAAACTCTGACATACATTTTTGGACCAGCGCTGATTCATAAAAATGATAAAACGCTTATGAATATATTATAAAGGCTGAATATATGTACCATTTAAAGTCTATATAATTAAATTCATATTAGTATTCACTGAGTACTACAGAGCATTTATTCATCTTTGTTAAAGTTCATATCTTACACCATATTGTAAACCAGTGGCTTTTATTACAAAAATATTTAGTTTGGAATCAGGTGATTCCAAACTGATATATAAGTAGTGGTTTCTTATTTTTAATAAAAAAATAATTTTGTTCCTTGTATTGTCATTAGATTTACAGTATTCGGCAGACTTCCTTATCCAGAACGACTTAGATTTGTCTCTTTTATACAACAAGAGAAATGAAGGGTTAAGTGCCTTGCTTGGGGGCCCACAGTGGTAACTTGGTGGTGCTGGGAATCGAATCCCAATTGTAACAGAAAGTAGACTCGAGACACAGGGGGATTAGTACCAAACAGACTAGTTTATTTAACAGCCAATAAACAGACAGGAAACAAAAGAAATTAACTTTTAAAGTCTTTAATGTAAAGAAGACACTTAATCTGACAGGGTTACCCTAAATGAAAAATTATTCTAGGAAACACCGGATCACACTTGGAAACAGGAAAACTGGAAGTCTTGAGGACCGTAAGGAAAGAAGGAGAACTTGAAACTTAGAACAGACATGAAGACATCAAGTGAGTGGTTTTTCCAGAATGCAGATGTGTGATTAAAATCCTGGTGAATGGGAGCAGTGGATGGCGTGTCTGTGACTCTACACTAAACTTCCCTTTCCCTTTACTTCTTTCATCAACCATCTAAAACACTACAAAGCATGAAAAATGAATAAATAAATAAAATCAGGCAGTTTTCCTGGCCCTTTGCCATGTGCCTTTGTGATTTCATTTCACTGTGGAGCCTCCATACCACACGGTGTGAGATCGTGTCAAGAGGCTCTAAGTATCAGAGCATTAGAAATTGGTCAGGATATTGTTGATTTTTTAAATTCTAATGTGTTTAGTATCATTTTCTATAGTATTGTACAATATAGTGGTTGGAGTGGAGATGACTGCATTGTCGCTGTATGATAAAACATTCATGGCATCACATTCATTTTTATAAAACTCTGAAATAATTTATGAATAGATTAGCTTTTTCAACAACTATTAGGCCATGATCCCTGCCTGATCAATAAAGTGCAATTAATGCAAATATCAATTGAGTTGACAAAGGTAAAAGGCTGAAATCCTTTCTCTGTTTTTGTTTTCCAGTTACAAAACAGAAAATCATTTCCTGAGCAGACTGACAGTCTGTTCTTTTCTTTATTGACACTTTTATTTACACAGCTACGACATTTATCATGAGAAGTTGCCTATAAAACTATTTCATCAACAGTAAGCTTTATTTACAGCCGAACCCATATATATATATATATAACTCAGAAGAAAAAAACGAGAAAATGCTTTAAATGATTTGAAACCTGTGTGTTTAGAGCATGTAAACACTGAACAAATTGCATCCATTGCTCATCCAGAGCTGCACTCCGGGACCCTTTTGTCATTTAAATGCTAAACATGCAGTCCGTTAGCTAAAACATACTGTAGGCTCCTAATCACGTTCTCTTGGCTCGAGCTGCAGGTCAGAAAGCCGGTGTGTATTTGAATAACAGATGATCTAGGAGAGAGAACAGATGATCTGCCTTCACATTAGACGTGCACAGTTCGGAACTCAGGTAGCACAGACGTCTGGAGGCGTTAACCACATGTTTGACTCGCGCTGATGCATACCTAAATTTTAATCAACAAACAGCCTGTGAGATTTAATTCCTGTCCAGGAAAAAAAAAAAAGGAAAAGCGTGGAAAAATCCAGCACTTTTGGCTTAACTGATTCATCCAGTAGGTGTAACGAATAAAGCTAATTTATACTGCAAATTAACTTTACAGGACAGATAAAAAATTATTTAGAGTTTACACTATTACAATATGGATAATAGGCAAGTATGAACAGAAGGTACAGCCCTGATGGTGCTGTACAGCCCTGGTTTGCTGAAACCTCGCCATGCTCTATGACTAGAAAAGGTGACCGTAACTCATGAAAAAAATTCTTTTTCTTTCTTCGCCATCTGTCCAACCCTTACTTTTACCCACACTTCTGTTAGTAGGAACAGAAAACATTCTGTGCTACTAACCTGTTCCATTTGTTATTCCCAGTGTTCTCCGAAGAGCAAGTCCTAGCCCTGTCCAGCCTGTCGTGTCCTGTCCTGTCAATCACTCTTCTCCCTGCACTCATCCTTCAGGAGGATTAAGTATTCAGCACATCACTGCGAGTGGTATGTACAAGCACGCTCGCTCACAGTGAACCCATGTCACACCCCAGATCCTTATCTAGTTTGTCCAATCTGAACTCTGTCCTCCTAATAAATCTGTTACCTGATATTCTGATTAATGGTCCTCTTCCCTAACAATAACTTGTTTGGTAATTCAAAAGCAAACATGTGTATATATTTGTATAAATTTGTAAATGTATAAACACAAAGAAAGCATATATAATAATTTAATCTAAAATAAATAATTTAATCTAAATCCTAATTCATTCATTCATTCATCTTCTTACCTGCTTATTCCCGAATCCGGGGTCACGGGGATCTGCTGCGCCTATCCCAGCACACATAGGGCGAGAGGCGGGGTTACACCCTGGACGGGTCACCAGTCCATCTCAGGGCAACACATAGACAAACAACCATTCACACACACGGGGAGAACATGCAAACTCCGCACTGAATGATCCCGGCCCGGGATTCGAACCCGGGACCTTCTTTGAACTTCCGGGACCTTCGATCATGCTATCCACTACACCACCGTGCCGCCCATCCTAATTCATTTATAAATTAAATCTTATACACAAGATTTCTGTAAGCAAGTTTCGTTCTATTTCATTTTTATTTGCAACGTAAGGCCTTACAGTGAACTGTTTTTTTTTAAGAATAAAACAACATGGAAAATGTAGTGTTATATTGTTATAATAATCTAAAGTTACTTGTTAACAATGAACTGTTATAATAAAGTATATATTAAAGTTATAATTAAAAAATCAATCTAATAAAAACTAGCAGACCTAAAGTGACCCAAACCAATATGTCTAATTATTGTCAATCCTTTATTTTTCACACAGTATAAATCTGACACGGTTTTATTTGTTTTAGCTATATATGAGGTTTATTTGTTTTTGGGGTACACCCTGGACAGTTTGCCAGTCCTTCGCAGGGCCACACATAGACAAACAACCACACACACACACACTCATTCACTCATATGGACAATTTAGAATCAACAATCAACCTAATGTAGATGCTTTTGGACTGTGGGAGGAAACCGGAGTACCTGGAGGAAACCTACGCAAGCGCAAACATGTAAACTGTATAACTGTGTAAAACACAGAAAGACTCCCCGGCCCCGGAATCAAACCCGGTTCCATGTTGTTGTGTTGCTAACCACTACACAAACGCACAGCATGATTTTACTCTTTTAGGATTTTTAATTGTAATAGGAGTGAACTTGCAAGAGTGCTCACGTTTTAATTTACACTCTAAAATTACAAGCAGTACTAAATGGCATACTTAATGTGTTGTACAGCCTATTTCAGATTCCATTAATTTTGTTAATTCCCCTTTATCTTGGTGTTATTACTCTTCCTCCTTTTTCTTGTTTTCTCTTCCCTAAACCAAAGTGAGATGTGCTTATGTGGAACTAATTTGAAATTTTTGCTTTTTCATTGAATATAGCATTCAGTAAAAAATTACCATTGTCTATTGACATTCTTTCATTCATCTTGCTAACTGCTTATTCCCTAATTCAGAGTCACAGGGGACTGCTGGAGCTCATCCAAGCACACATAGGGTGAAACGTATATGTACACCATATGCTCATAAATAGATGAAATTCACTCCTATGGGCAATTTAGAATCACCAATCAACCTAATTTAAATGTTTCTAGACTGTGGGAGAAAACCGGAGTACCTACAGTAGAGAAAACCCACGCTAGCACAGGGAGAACATGCAAACTCAGAGCAGAAAGACACCTGCTTAGTTCGCTTATGCCTTGGGACAACTCTGACCCAAACATAGTTTCAGACATAACCCCTGTGTTTCAGAAAGACATTTAATGTTATAGTTAATGTACAGAAACTCATGTGTCCTGCACAAAGCCCTGACCTTAAGTCTACCAAAGGAACATATTTGGGAATAACTGGGAAAATCTCAACAACCAAACTCTAAAACTCCTAAAGAAATAACACAAATGTTCAGATAATTCTAGAAGTGAAACTACATCGCCAGAACGTAACAAAAAATAATGGAAATCCATTAGCGGTGCGTCAAATAGCTTATAATTTCCTTTGTATAAAATCAGTCAATATGCATGTAAATGCTAAGAAGAGACAAGGATCAGAAAAGATATTATCTCATTTAGCCAGTATCATATTCTCTAGTAAAGTAAACTGTCTTAGAAGTGTTTGCATATACTGGCTATAAAGCTGAGCAATAAATTTCACATGGCAGATGCTCCGAAGCTGAAAATAATGAGCGCCCGATAACAAATCATGAGAAGCTTTACGAGAGCCTACAGGGTTTATATTCACTGTTGTAACCCAGTGAAGTGCAGATTTAAACAGGGTAGTTCAGAGCTTTTACATTGGGATTGAATGCAAACTATTAAACTTGAAAACACTTTTTGATTGTGTTACATGTACCTTCTTGTCTTGTGTGGGTTTATGATGCTAACCTAGTCATAGCCCCTGTGTATACAGATGTCAGCAGTTTCAGCAGTAGGTCTAAAGCATAAACTAAAAGCTCTAAATTCTATAAAATGTTGAAATATGAAATGCAATATTGGGGACACAAGATATGAAATATTTATTATTGGGTTTTATTCAAATTTCAAGATTTATTATTTTATTATCAAAATGTTCATTCTTTAGAAATGCAAAACCTTGCAATAACAGCAGAAAGTTAGAATAATTAGTAACTTTGATATGTCTATATGTATTTGGTCTAATTTTTTCGGACAAAACAGAATAAATTGGGCAGGACATACCGTGTATTATTCTTCCTGTTTTATTTTACTGATATTAAGGTCTAAGCATATCCTGAATTATTCCAAAATTAAAGAATCTTTATTTTGTTCTGGATGTGATAGTTTTACTTTGTAATAAATATTATGAAATCTATTTTACATTAAGTGTCACGCTCTACCCCTTCCACGTCACTTAAATAACGTACCATCGCCTGGCTGCTTGATCGCATCCCCAATCAGCGGGCCATGGTGCGTTATTTGAAGGTGAGCGCCATCTTAATAATAATGGCGCGGATTATTATTTGAACGCTACGTTTGATGTTATATGGATAAGAGTGCGTCTAACCTTCGTATCTGTTTCTTCGTTCGAGTCCCATAAGCAAAGTCCTGTTGCTGCGCGGTTTTGTTTTGATTTCTTTTTTGTTATATAATTGTTTGTACTTACCCGAGAATAAAAGCGTGTTCCCGAGGTCTGACTTCTGCATGTATTTATAACCCGTAACACTAAGATTGTGCATTTGCAGAAAATTCATCACCTAAATATACCTTCTATTTCCCAATTCAGGGTCACATGAGTCCCAGCACCACCAAGCTCGAGCAATGCCTTCAACGCCCAATTGCTCAGCCGGATAAGGTTGTCTGGAAAATGCTGCAAGTGTAAATGCAAGTGAGTCAGATTTATGTCTCATTTTAATGTTATCATTTTGTTGATTATCTACTAATTGATTCTATATGGATATGCATCCCCTACACACACACACACACACACACACACACACACACACACACACACACACACACACACTCACACACACACACACACACA
>JAOTRA010000037.1:11370693-11389182 GCA_026260255.1 Pseudolaguvia tuberculata | reverse complement strand
ACACACACACACACACACACACACACACACACACACACACACACACACACACACACACACACACACAAATATAACATTAAGTGGATGTACTGCTCTGAATTGTCCTTATGTCTGAATAAATCTTCTCAGATGCTCAATGTATTTTTTTGCAGCGTCGACTTTCGGTAGATTTGAAGTGCTTAAACGCTTCAGAAATGACTACTGGATGATCATATATTGTTTCTCAGCATTCAAATTTTCACAGTGAAAAAACACCATGAACCAAACTTGGCAGGAAAATTTATGACTTGGCAATTCAAATGCTTTTTACATCTTACTGTCAGGATTAATTTCTCAATAGACTGTATCTTATATAGACGTCTAATTGGACTTAAAACCTATTTATAAAACTTTATATTAAGGAACAAAGAGACATGTACAAGTAGATATATTATATCTTGCCCACACTTATAAACTTATAATTAATTATACTTGGCTTATTCTAACAAAAAAGTCTATTTGGCATACTCTTTAATAGAGCTTTGCACACCATGATAAAGCAATAGAATATAAACTTAGTGGTGTTATTAAGGTTTATTACTTTTTCAGCCCTTAATGTAAACTTTGACAGTTTAAAATGTAGCCTAGTTTAACATAACTGGCATACTAACTCTCATAAATAGGTTCAATGGTTCCATTATTGCCAGACTGCCACTAACTCAATGCCTCATAACATAGAAAAAGAGGGAAAAAGAAAAGAAAAGAAAAGAAAAAGAAAACTAGTATTTTTAGGTTTATTTATAGAATAGTTCTCACATTAGAAGCAGTACAAAAGTAGTTTACTATTATTAAACTGTATTAATTATATGAAGAAAGAAAAGGGTTAGGTAAAAATATTGACTTATTTAACTACCACAATATTCTAGTTGGTCGGTGCAGTGGCGTAGTGGTTAGCACAGTCACAACAAGAAGGTCCCAGGTTCGATTCCCGGGTCGGGGAAATTTCTGTGTGGAGTTCTCCCTGCGCTTGTGTGGATTTTCTCCAGTTTCCTCTCCTTGTCCAAAAACATGTACATTAGGTTGATTGGTGATACTAAATCGTCAATAGGAGTGAATGTGTGTGTGAGTAGTTGTTCTTCTATGTGTTGCCCTGCGATGGACTGGATGTATCGTATCAGGCCCTAACCAATAATCAGCCCTACTGAAGAAGTATAATAGTACACCACAAATCAATTTAGAGTTTATACTTGAACTGCACTTAAGTTATTTAAGTTTTTAAAATATAAACTTTTGGTAAGAGTTTTTCCTACTCTCTCTCTCTCTCTCTCTCTCTCTCTCTCTCTCTCTCCCTAATCTATATATAAGGTTATTCGCATTTGATATCGGATATATATATAATGAATATCAATCACACTATTATAATGAAACATGAATATTTTGAAATCTCTGTCTGAATGTAGGCGGGTGCTCAAATTGCTTATATTGCATCGGAGGCATAAAGAAAATCGCCTGCGCTTCAGCATTTGATTGATTTTCCCTGTTAATGTTTCAATTTTTATAATGACATTTAAAGAGTACTTGCCTCTGTCACTGAGAAAATGAAATGTAATTATCTTTACTATAAATGGTTGAAAACATCATTTTTGATTTGCCTTGAAGAAAAAAAAGGTAAATTTAATTAAAGCATAAAACAGGAATACATCTAAAGTAGAATGTGAGTTATGGCATAAATGATAACGTAGGAGGTAAGCAAATAATTTTGATAAAGGTTTTGAGGAATCACCAGGCTAAACTAAACTGTTTTATGGTTTTCTTATATCTAAAGTAGGTGTTAAACTCCATGTTCACATTTATATAACTTGCACTAGTAGAAACTACCTGGTTGGTTTAGAATCACATTGATTTAAGATTTAAGCCGTTAGAGACAGTAAGCCCCAAAGGCAGAATCCCAGTGACGGCCATTTGGATGCGCACGTTCTTTCTGGTTCTTCCGTCCTACCAAAGGCAATTTTAACTAAAGTAATGTATATATAGTGAGATTAAAAAATCCCTTCTCTCAGTCAGACCATTAAAGATGGGTCGTGGCTGGGTCCTCCAACATGACAATGACCCAAAGCACACAGCCAAGAAAACGAAGGAGTGGCTCCGTATCAAGGTTCTGGAGTGGCCTAGCCACTCTCCAGACCTAAATCCAATCCAAATCTTTGGAAGAGCTGAAACTTCGTGTTGCTCAGTGACAGCCTCGAAACCTGACAGGAGGAGGACTGGGCCAAAATCCCTACTGCAGTGTGTGTAAACTGCTGAAGGACTACAGGAACCATTTAACCTCTCTAATTGTTAATAAAGGCTTCTGTACCAAATATTATAATTTTTTTAACTCAAGTGATCAATTACTTATTTTTTTTTTTTACAAATAAATTGTTAAAAAAAACTATACAGTGTGATTTCTGTATTTCTATTTTAAATTCTGGAAATTAAAAAATGCACCTATGCTGACAATTCTAGACCCCTCCATGATTTCTAAGTAGGAGAACATGCTAAATCACTGGGTGATCAAATACTCATGAATTAACAAAAAATATTTATACATTATACGTATTTGACTTACTTTGTGGTTCAAATGAAAAGTATTGTAACACATGACCATGTGCAGTATTATTCAACCCCCAGCTTCAGTACCTTGTGGTTTTTATAACTTCTAACAAGCGTTTCCAATAAGTGCTAACAAGCTTCTTATACCTCTCGATTGGAATCTTTGCCCATTCCTCACATGCAAAAGTCTCTAACTCAGTGATGTTTGACGGCTTCCATGCTGCAACTGCCTTCTTCAAATTCCACCAAATTTAAATCTGGTGACTGAGAAGACCACTCCAGGACACTCAAGCATCCTTTTCCCAACCAAGCATTGGTTGATTTATCTGTGTGCTTGGGATCATTGTCTTGCTGGAAGATCCAATGATCACCAAAGTTTAATTTGGTTCTTCTTCAAAATGACAGTGTATATAAGGAGCGGATTTTAAACATTGGAAGAGGCAGAGTTATCTAGTAGCCATGTTATCTAGTAAAGGTGCAACGCAACAGTTTGCTGCTGCAGCTGCTTTCCTGACAACTCGCAACCTGATCACCAACTCGGCTTTTTCACCCACGTGACTGACATGACACCTGTTCCCATCTGCTTTTTCTGCTTCCCATCCTTTTTATCCACTGCTTAATTTACTGCAGTTAAAGATAAGGACAATGTCGCTTTTATTTAGTCATTTATATATTATTTATATATTGTTAGTCTAACATTGTTCTGTTAATTACCTACTATGGATGTATTTTTAATGCAGTATTTGATGCATTGTTCCACAGAACTGTGCAATTTAAATAAATGCTTATTTTTGTTCTAAACTATGAAGCTTGTTATATATTTTTATTCTTTTAATTTTAATATATTCTTTGTTCAATTTGAATATTTATTTTTTTTTCTTATTTTACATTGTAAAACATTAGGTCAAAAATATTTACTGTAAATGGAGCACATAATAGTGAACTAATCCAATCATGAGCTTGTCAGGATCACTGCTTCATCTTCTTCTTCCTCTTCTTCTCCTTTCGGCTGCTCCCGTTAGGAGCTGCACTACAGCGGATCACTTTTCTTCACACTACCCTGTCCTCTGCATCTGACTCCTTCACTCCAACTACCTGCATATCGTCCTTCACCACATTCATAAACCTCCTCCTTGGTCTCCCTCTTTTCCTCCTGCCCGGCACCTCCATCCTCAGCATTCTCCTACCAATATACTGCATGACCCTCCTCTGCACATGTCCAAACCATCTCAACCTAGCCTCCCTCACCTTGTCTACAAAACATCCTACATGCGCCGTCCCTACATGCGTTATTATTATTATTAATTTTGTTAAAATACACATATAGTATAAATTCACTTCATAGATTAATAGGTTTGGGGATCTCTCACTTCCTGCATACCATGTCCCCAAGCCATACACCGGAATAGTGTCTCGCCCTACCCCTTCCACTGCACTAACCATCATCGCCCGCTGATTGGGGATGGACAAGTCATGTCAAAGAAACGTCTTCATAGCTCCAAGGAGGTCGCGGTGCTCCCACCAGGTCCCGAGGAGGTCGCGGCGCTCCCACCCTCTGCTCCGGTTGTTGTTCAGGAGCCACGCTCTGCTCATGAGGAGACCTGGTTTGGTAACTGTCATGCCCTTGCTCTGTTCCCATTCAGTCTTCAAACTCTCGTTCTCTGTTTCAAACTCTCGTTCTCTGTCTTCAAACTCTCGTTCTCTGTCTTCGATCTCTTGTTTTCTGTCCTCGATCTCTCGTTCTCTGTCCTCGATCTCTCGATCTGTCCTTAATCTCTCGTTCTCTGTCCTCGATCTCTCATTCTTCATCATTGCTCTCTGTCCCCGATCTCTTTTCGTGTTCTCTCGCTCTCTCGTTCTTGTTCAGTTTCTCGTTCGTCTGTCTGGCTTCTTGTCTGTCTGGTTCAGTTTCCTCCCCTGTACCCGGTTCTATCTGTCTAGTTCTGTTTCTTGTTTGCCCCGGTTTCTGGTTCCTGTCCACTCCCCCACAGGAGCATGTCCTCGTCTCAGCCCTTTCTCTCCTCACTTCTTGCCTGTCTGTTCTCATCTCCCTTTAACTCGGTCCGTGTCCTTCTGTCTCGCCCTGTCTCGCTTCTCTTTGCTCTGTCAGTTCTCGCTCCATCTCAGTCTGGTCTGTCTCCTTCCCTGTTTCTGGTCTCAGTCCTGGTCCCCGTCTCTGGTCTGTCCCTACGCATGTCTCTGGTCTGTCTCCTTCCCTGTCCCTGTTTCTGGTCTAAGTCCTGGTCGCTGTCTCTGGTCTGTCCCAGTTCTTGTCTGTCTCTGCTCTGGTGTCCTGTTGAGGTCCTAAGGAGAACCCCAGGAGGTGTTCTTTTAAGTGGGGGTACTGTCATCCACGTCACTAACTATCCCCGCTGATTGGGGATGCAATCAAGCAGCGGGGCGATGGTGCGTTATTTAAGGTTTATTATGTGAGCGTTATGCGCCAACCAGATCCCGTAACAGTGTTAAAATTTATTATCTGTAATGTGTCACATTCTTTTCTTAAAACTGCTAAAATAACCTTATTATATTATATAATGGCACCACTTTTACCAAAGAAAAATTTTTTATAAAATTTTTTATTTTAAGATTATTTTTTTTGTTGTTAAATATTAAGTAAGATTGGGAATGTTTTGTAGTAATAGAATAATACAAAAGTCATAAAATAAAATGTATAGCATTAAAACCACTGACAGGTGAAATGAAAATTATTGATCATCTTGTTACCGTGGCACCTGTCATTGAGAGGGATATTTTAGCCAGCAAATGAACAGTCAATTCTCAAAGTTGATGTGTTGGAAGAGGGAATAATGGCCAATTGTAAGACTCTGAGTGACAAGTGCCAAATTGTGATGCGTAAACGAGTGGGTCATACATTTCCATAAGATCAGGCTTTGTGGAGTTTTCCTAGTACGCAGTGGTTGGAACCATGGAAAAATGATCCAAGTAACGCTAAGTGACAAGCCAGAGATGTCCAAGTGAAGACTTAGTGATGTGGGTGGGAAGTGAAAGTCAGCTAGGAAAGTCACTCTTGGGCATAATGGATAGTCCACCGTAGAGAGCACCTACAACAGCCACATAAGCATTAGAGCCGAGTGCTGAGAAGCAACAGAAGAAAGATGACCTGATTTGATGAATCCCGTTTTCAACTACATCATGTGGAAAGCCAACAGGGTAGTAATACATACCTTAAAGGTAAAGAAATGAGACCAGGAGGCACTATAAAAAGAGGTAAAGTATAATGTTGTAGACTATTGTTCTTCCAGAAAACCGCAGGTCAGGGCATTATATGGACATTTTTTTCTTTAACATTGTTATATAAAATCAGATGTTAAAATGTTCTATGTTGGACATGTTGCTTTAGTTATTACAAAGTTTTTCGTTATATTGACTAATTTATTCTCACAAATAGTAACTGATTTGGTTACCGCATTATAAAAGTAACTACCAGTAATTACCAGAGGGCAGCACAGTGGCTTAGTGGTTAGCCCAAGAAGAAGGTTCCAGCTTTGTATCCCTGAATAAGCAGGTATAAACAAAGGATGGTTGTTCTAATAGTGTACAGGGCAGTATGTTCTTATGTAACTGTAAAACAATGGAATTTTTAGATGGAGCTGTTGTGAGTCGTTGGTGTGAGTGACTGGGTGCTTGTGTGTGAACAACAGTGTGGCAATTTATTCTACCCAAGCCAAGTCAGTCGCTCTGGATATGGGCATCTACCAAAATGTCAGAAATGTAAATGTATCTGAAACGCCATACATTATGTATAGGAATATATGCGTACATAACCCTCTAAAGTAACACAATAATAACTATTCTTTATTGTACGTATGATGTTCCCTGTCAAAGGCTGTGTCAAAGTGCCACACTAAATCACCCTGTTTACACACTGGGGACAGTGAAAAAGGTTTTATTCTGTTTTCTTCTCAAATCTTCTGTCTTTCATGAGGTTTACAGTCAAAATGAGACTGGATATAATTATTTCAGTTCATCACAGGTCTGTGATGGCTAATCTTTTTTATAGGCTTAATATAATTTACAGGCCTTGGAGCACACCCACAGGTGGCATACATTAGATCTTGACTGTTGCAATCAAGTGCAGTGACATGTTTTGATTTAACAAGCTGTGGGAGGCTGGCGGGATGAGGAAAAAAAGAAAGAGCCAGTGAGGGAGAAATTAAAAAAAGAGAAAAGCTTGAGGAACAGCCACTGTCAGAGCTCTCGGTGGAGTGGTTTGTGAGAAACATCTACAGAGCGTAACATCACAGTTGACATGTTCTCGGAAATTAACAGCACAACTGTTTCCCAAAAACTGTCAGAATATATTTGAATTGGTTTAATATGCCTTTAGCAATTCATGAGTTTTTCTTCAAGCATCAGAAGAAAATATAAAGATGTAGAACATCAGCACTAAGATTAATATGTGGAAGAAATGGATACAAATAGATGGAATTTCTGGATATTACGTGGAACTGTTGTCTTAATAGCAGTGGAAAACCATATGAAGGACAGGACAGTCTGAATCCCAGGAGGACTGTAGCTACTTACAGTAAGAAGATGTTAGAAATGTTTTAAATCATTCATTAATTCATCTTCTATACTCATTTATTCCCTAATTTGGGGTCAGGTGGGTCTGTTGGAGTCTATTCCAGCTCTCTGAAAAGCAAGGAGGGGTACAACCTGGGCAGGTCACCAGTCCATCACAGGGTAACACAGACAATCATGTTAACTTCTATGGACAATTAAGAATTACCAATCAACCTAATATACACCAGAGGAAGCCGGTGTACCGGTGGAGTAAAACCACATGAGCACAGGGAGAACGTGCAAAGTCTGTACATAATCAGGAAACTGTTTTAAAACATTTCTGAGCAAATTACCAGTCCATCAATTTATGCACATTTGAATAGACCATTTTAACTGTAATTAAAGCTAAATTTAATTAAATACAGCATAAAAGCTCCAGCTGATGTTCATATTCACATTAGATACTTAACGGTAAGATTTGATATTTATCATTAGTTCGTATATATATAACGATTCTCCCAGATTTGTGGTTTAAATCTTTCAGAAATCGATCATATTTGGAATGGAGGATAGAACTGTTTCAAGAGTTTACACAGAGTGTAAATGTTATTCACTGTTAATAACATTTCACATAACAGTCCCATGCCAAGTCAAGTCATTCTAATCAGACAGGGAGATTAACTCATTCATTAATGAAAATAGTCCACTATAACCTTTTCCTCAGAAGTCTACAATAAAAAGGTAATTTACTGCAAATATATTATTATATCAGAATCTCCTTCTCCTACAGTGATAATTGCCATAAAGTAGTACATTCTACTTCCTGTAGTTTGCAGGTTGGAGAAATGAAGCATCTTTTTACTGTAAAACTTCCCAACAAGCTTCCCAACAATAAGATCCCAGGTTCGATTTCCAGGCCGGAAATCTTTCTGGGGGAGTTTGCATGTGCTCCCCGTGCTTGCGTGGATTTTCCAGGTTGATTGGTGATTGTCCATAGGAGTGAATGTTTGTGTGAATAAGCGAGGAAGAGGTCCTCTTGGCCAATTAAAGCTGCACTGCGTCTTCTTTGTCCTTCAGCTGCTCCCGTTAGGGGTTGCCACAGCGCACTAAGTATTCTGTTATAAATCTGAAGGGTATATGAGTGCAATTTAAACACTTGATTTTAGACTTTTTTAACATATATTATTTGGCAAAAACAAATTTGCTAGTGTAGTGTAAAATGATAATAAACCAAAGCCCAGCACTGTGTGTGTATGTGTATGTGTGAGAGAGTGTGTAACGTCTTTATGACCATACTGTAAGTGCACTCTTTTTTTCGGTCTAAAGCACCACACACTTGATATACACTCCCTCTCCTGCCAGACAAACGTATTGATCTTGAACCATTTGTCTGAGAGAGATTATTAAGACATGCCTTTCCAGAGATGACGGACCCTTCAGGTGCTTCTCTCAAGCCGTGTGGTCCCTCTATGTAAACCCGAGTCTGAAATAAGTCAAAAGAGGTGAAAAAGTGCATGACCAAAACAATCCAATTAAAAGTCATGTGACCAGTGTAAAATTATTTAGCATTAGATGTAAGTATGTGGAGCTTACCTGCATTCAAGTCATTCATTCATTCATCTTCTTACCCGCTTAATCCTTAATTCGAGGTCACAGGGGTCTGCTGGTACACCCTGGTTGGGTCGCCAGTCCATCGCAGGACAACACATTGACAAATAACCATTCACTCCTATGGACATTCACTCCTATGGACAATTTAGAATCACCAATTGACCTAATGTACATGTTTTTGGACTGTGGGAGGAAACTGGAGTACCCAGAGGAAACTCACACAAGCGCCAGGAGAACATGCAAACTATACAAAGAAAGAGCCTGGCGCGGGAAACGAACCTGGGATCTTCGTTTTGTGAGGCGACCGTGCTATCTACTACGCCACCGCGCCACCCCATTCATTCATTCATTCATTCATTCATTCATTCATTCATTCATTCATTCATTTTCTTACCCGCATATTGACTAGTCACGGGGGTCTGCTGGCGCCTATTCCAGCGCACATGGGGCGAGAGGCGGGGTTACAACCTGGACAGGTCGCCAGTTCGTCTCAGGGCAACACATAGACAAAAAACTATTCACACACATTCACGCCTATGGACAATTTACCGATCGACCTAATGTAATGTTTTTGGACTGTGAGAGAAAACCGGAGTACCCGGAGGAAACCCACACAAGCACCAGGAGAACATACAAACTCCTCACAGAAAGATCCCCGGCACGGGAATCGAACCCGGTATCTTCTAGTTGTGAGGCTACCGTGCCACCCCATTCAAGTCAAAATTTATAATATTTAAACGATTCTAGGATTTGTTGTTGGTGTTTGTGACACAAACTACATAAGCTATGACATAATAAAATTCAGAAGAAAATCCTTTTGTCCCTTTAACTATTCAGTAACTGTAGGTAGAATAGGTAGAATAGTATAAATTGTTGGCAGTGTGCATTGTCATTGTAACTTAATTTAAATAATAGATGTACTGGTGATCTGTTCAGGGTGTACCCCTACCTTACACACTATCTGTGCTGAGATAGACTCCAGCAGACCCCTGTGCCCTTGAATTTGGAAATAGATGGGTTAGAAGAATGAATGGATGAGAGAATGAGAGAATGAGAATATATTAAAACAAATCATTTGATTGTTCATTTTAGTTATTGATTCCAAATCTTGACACACATATGAGAATGCTTCACAATAATTGAGTTCTACAATAATATACCAAAGGGTTACATCAATAAAAACCAATCCATGATTGTTCTGTCCATACAATCATCTGATCTTCTGGCTTTTCTGTTGCTTAGCAACCAAAACTAATCGTTCACTGACTCCATCACATGTCAGAAGGATGATTTATCCTGAATATTATCAATAAATAACGAATTTATTTATGGGACACTGGAAATGATCGTATTGTTTAATCGCTATATTATAGAAAGCAATTAGCCACAAGAGGGTGTAAGTTACAGTGATTTTTATCACCAGACACCAGATGTGAAAACAAAGTGTCACACAGCAATAGAAACACACACATAGACAATGTGAACACTGGTTTATGATGAGCTTGTGATTTTATTGAGCAATTTTATATAATGCCAATTGATAGTAAGCACTCTTTAAATGGTCTATTAGTCTTGAAGCCTCACCAGAAAACTGAAGAAAGGAATAACATGTCATTAAACTTGTCTGTTGAGAACAATTGATGAAAATGGGGTAGAAAATCACTGACAAGATTTAACTAGGCATTCAAACTCCTTTAATTAAAGCTTGGTTTCTAGATTGAAACAAGCAAAAAAAGTTCAAGTCCAGATCTCTAATTCCATTACAAGAAACAGTAGGCTGGTACCTGGTAATATTTGGTACCTGGGACTTCAGTGGGGAATGACTAGCACATCACAATTACCCAAGAAACCCATGAATTGTTGTGCTTCGGCTGCTCCCGTTAGGGGTGGCTACAGTGGATCACCCTTGTGATCCACACATTCCACTTGGCATGTTTTTACACTGGATACCCTTCCCTTATCCAAGCTTGGGGCCGACACTAATGGCTGCAACCCTAATGGCTGGGTTATAGAAACCCATCAAGACTATACAAAAACATAATGGAACACAGTGCGGTTAATGGAACAAATATTAGAATTTAGCCTGTAAATGTAGGTCAGTGCTTCTGATAATATTTAGGCAGCAAAGGAGGCCTTACTGGCCGTGACTACATGCTACTGATCTGATTGAACATATGTGATTATACCAGTAATTGCAAACTATAGCTATACTGGGTGATCCTGGTTGAAAGAGTATTTTAGTATCAACAGAGATTTGCAAAGACGATACACACTGTTGTTGAAAAGAAATCAGGTCAGAATGGTGTGGCAGGAAAAAGTCCTCCAAAAACTCAGGAAAAGACAGTGTAAAGAGTTCAACCTGTCCGCTCTCTGCAAGTCTACATCCTTGTAAAACTGAGGGAGACATAATGCTGGAAATTGATGAGCTCCAGATTCTTCACTAACTCTTCTGATCTCCTCCCGAGTTCAGCTGGTGCCCCTTCTTCGCCGCCATCTCCTGTTACACTTTGCCTTATTACTGCCACTCCATTGGACTCTGCTTCACACTGATGTGTGTGTTGGGGCAAAAAACAAACAAACAAAAAAACCTATCCGATTCTAAAGAAGGAGGGAAATTGAAAGCGAGAAATTCTCATGATTTGTACTTTCTATGTTTGCCTTTCTTGCCGGAGTTCCGGCTTTAGAGTTCGGCTTAGCCTGCAAATGCCACTTTCACGGACTGCCAGAATGGATTTAAACGGAGACCAGCCTCACAGTCAGGAGTGAAATACAAATAGTGTTATGTGTGGACAACACCAAAACACATCTGAAGATCACATGCTACATGTTTTATAGTTTTATTATAATATGAATAAAAGGCCTAAAGTTACGTTGAATTTAATGGGTAATAGAAAATGACTGTATTACAGATTATATAAAAATGCTTAAAAAGCTGCTTGTGGCAAATCATAATATTTTAAAAGCTTTGCTTTATGATGCAGTACTTAATGTAGGAAAACCAACTATTTAACTCATTCATAAGCGTGCCTTATACTGCATATACAAGAATAACACTACAAAACTACATAACTACAAGAATAAGAAAAACCTGAGGGAACGAATTGATGCCTCATTGTAATGTCAATGTTATATAATGAATGCAAACAATAAAACAACCCTTTTATTCATTTTATACTGATTACAATAATTCAGCCAAAAAAGCAGATATTACACACCAGTAACTAAATTGTGCTATTGAGCTCTGGTGACCCGGGGTACATGCATTTCTGCTCCCTCTCTTATCTGTCCTGCAATGCAAGCAGTGGTGTATGGGGTTAGCACAGTCGCCTCACAACAAGAAGGCCCCGGGTTTGATTACTGGGCAAAGGGTCTTTCTGTGTGGAGTTTGCATGTTCTCTCCGCGCAGGTGTTGGTTTACACTGGGTGCACTGGGATAGGAGATCGCCATGCATGCAAGTGCAGAGAGAACATGCAAACTTCAAGTACTTCTGAAAATACATTTACAATCACTGAGTTACAAAATGATTAAGTTATTTGTCTTGTATTTATGTTCACTCACCACACTAATGGAGTATAATTATTATTATAATCCATTGTTATTGTACTGATGTTGCCTGGCCGTGATGTCCTCCTCCATATGATTCTTGTTGCAAGGAGTAACAAGATGGAAATATATTGATTCAAAAATTGACTATGACTTGTGAATGTAAAAACAATAGATTAGCTGCGGCCTCTTTTCTTTCTTTTTTTTTTTTTTTTGTTAGGATATGATATAAATTGTAGTTGTGTTGCTATGTTTTATCTGGCAGAGCAAAACATTGTTTTATTGTATATTGAGCCCTTATGATTTGTCTGGTGTGACTTGAGACAGATTTTATATTTTCTTTAGTGGGTTATGCTGATGTGGATTTATGGATTAAAATTGGTAAAATAGGTAAATATGTTCATGCTGGAATATTCGTATAGATTTTAGGGCTCTGGTTCAAGATGTGGTCGATGCTGTTTGCTTTTTACTATTGTTATGGGAAATTTGCAGCCAGAGTGTGATGCAATTTTCACTAGATAAAATTGCTAAAACAGTTTGATAATGCAGCTATGTCAAAACACTTAGGTTGCACACTTGGATACAAAAAACAAAGCAGCCAAGATTATTCTCACTCCCTGTTTTAGTGACACGTTAATGTCGTAAACATTGTGGCTAAATAACACAGCTGTGCTGGATCGACCACTTAGCATTCAATAACATGGAAAACACTATGGCACTTCCAGAAGTATTAGCATCATAGTTATAGCTTTAAAAGCTTACGTCTACAAATGATTGAGTTGAGAGTTTTGAGCACCAAGGGTGCAGCTAGCAATTTTGGTTCCTATAAAAAAAATTAGCTTGTGCCCCCTACCACATTGTTACGACTAATGAAACAGATCTCTGGGGGCCCCCAAAACTGCGTAAACCTGAAGAATTATTCCAATAAACCCCCCTCCATTAGAAACCGTAGTACCCGGATTTCCTTCAGGTACTACGGTTTCCTCCCATAGTCCAAAAAAATTTAAGTTTGGTTGATTGGTGATTCAAAATTTCCCATAGGAGTAAATGTGTGTGTGTGTGTGTGGTTGTTTGTCTATGTGTGCCCTGCGATGGACTGGCGATCTATCCAGGATGTAACGCTGCCTCTCGCGCTATGTGCACAGGGTTAGATTCCAGCAGACTCCTGTGACTCCAAATTAGGGAATAAACGGGTAAGAAGATGAATGAATGAATGAATGAATGAAGAATTTTGTTGTATGGTGCAACAGACAATTTCTGTACATGTAACAAACTCCTGAACCTTGGATTCGATTCCAACCCATTAGTGGGCGCCATCACAAACAGACCCATTTACACACTTAGAGGTGTCAAGCTCTGCATACCCCCAGGTGTGTAATGCAAATCTGCTTAGTAATGACTGACAAGACACTTCGTTTTCTTGTTTCTTTTGTCACAATCTAATAAATCCAAATTAGATCAAATACACTAGTCCATCTGCCTTGCTGGCCTTGCTTGTCAAAGAGATTACTTGTCCCACCGCTGCAGTCTCTCTATACTAGACCATGCATTTCGCACAGCAATAATGACATTAAATGCATCAGTGAGTTAAGGTGTCTCTGGTCTCTTTTTTATTTCCTGTCTAGCTGTTGCCAATTTCTCCTTGGCTGGGTTTTATTTCAAAAGTCATCACTCCTATCAGCAGTAGACCAATGTCTTCTAAAGCAGAGCAATAAGGGTCAACATGAGCCTATATACCTGCTAAACCAAGACAATCCAAACAACAACATGACTTCCAATGCAAAGCAAGCACATCCATGTGTGCAGAAAAGTGATTTCCGGACTGGAAACTCACTTCAGTTGATTACTCTGCAGATGCCATAGGGATTTTCTGTGCTAAGCTCTTGATCTCAGCCTTCACTCACTCACTTGAGTTAATGGTCAATTAAGTGGCTTCATGAATAAATGTAGCAGTAGATTTAGGATGGTTAGGAGCTCCAAAGAACACTTGCAAACCCACTGCGACTGGTTGCTTTACATGCAAATTAAACAATCTCTTAGCCAATAAAGTCCAGGCATTTTGTAGTCAGTCTGAAAGTCTAACAAAATTAATTGTTAGTTACACATACCATACTGACTTGTTAATATTTTATTAGTCACATTTTTATTGCTTATATTATCCAAACATTTTAAAGATGTATTTACAGTTGCCATGGGCGGTGCGTTGGCATAGTGGTTAGCACGGTTGCCTCATAACAAGTAGGTGTCGGGTTCGATTCCCGGGTCAGGGATCTTTCTGTGCAGAGTTTGCATGATCTCCCCGTGCTTGCGTGGGTTTCCTCCGGGTGCTCCGGTTTCCTCCCACAGTCCAAAAACATGCAGATTAGGTGGATTGGTGATTCTAAATTGTTCATAGGAGTGAATGTGTGTGTGAATGGTTGTTTGTCTATGTGTTGCACTGCGATGGACTGGACGGATTCCAGGGTGTACCCCCGCCACTTGCCCTATGTGAGCTGGGATAGGCACCAGCGGACCTCGTGACCCCGAATTAGCAAATAAGCGGGTAAGAAAATGAATGAAATGAATGAATTATAGCTGCAATGTAACTGAATTCCAATTTTATTTGTCATACGTACATGATTGTATACACTATACAACATAAAGTGAAATGTTTTGCTTTGCATATCCCATGTTGTCATGAAAACGTAGGATCAGCTATGGTGCAGCTCCTCTGGAGCAGGAAGCGTTCAGAGTCTTGCTCAAGGACCCAACAGTGGCACAACTTGGCAGTGGTGGGGATTGAATACAGATGTTCCTGGTCTCCCGATCGTCAAACTTAAGTTGAATTTGAGTATAAAAATGACTTTATCAGTTTGGTCAAACATATAAAACAAATATTATGCCGTATAATGATGCTGTATAAAGTAAAAAATTGATTGATTGATTGATTGATTGGTTATTCTAAATTGCCCATAGGAGTGAATAAACAAAATAAACAAAAAAAAAAAGCAGTGTACCCCTGGCTTTTGTCCAATGTGCTCTGGGATAGGTTCCTGTGACCCTGAATAAGTTAAAGCGGGTTTAAAGATAAATTAATTAATTAATTAATTCAGACTTTTAATTTTTGTCATGTAAAATCTAATTAATCAGGCAGAAAGGACGAAAATTGTCACGATTATTTTGGCCCAAATAAAACTTGTTGTACATATGTAACGTCAGTGAAACCAGAGACCTATATCCTTTTGGCAGAAGCTCTCATCCAAAGCAACTTTCATTTGGGTCTCTTTTATACATTTGAGCAATTGGCACCTTGCTCAAGGCCCCACAGTGGTTGAATTAAAACCTGGTCTTTCAAGAGTCAGTCTCACACATTAACCACTAAGCCACCACTTCCCGAATTAGTTGAATATTGGGGAGTAAAAGGTAACATGTACGTGTGGTATCTCTCACAGCACATCGATTTATAGTTATAGTCTGTGCAGCAGTTGACCTTTGACACACATTTAAAAGACATTTATGCAGTGTCACTGCTGGTGCATTTATGTGACCACAGATTATGTGGACAGATGGCTAATGATACGTCACTGTTCCATGTTTCAATCTATGGCTGTGTCACCCCTTAAAAAAAATTAAACAATACCATTGTGTAAACAAAACCATGTACAGAGTGTTATTTTTTTTTAATTGAAATTGATCAAGAATTTAGGCTTATATACAGAAACAGAAAATGAACGCTAATGTTACTTGTTGGATGGCGTAGTGGTTAGTACTGTCGCCTTACAACAAGAGGGTCCCGAAATCCATTCTAGGGCAAGGAGTGTGTGGAGTTTGCATATTCTCCCAGTGCTTGCAGTAAAAAAAACATGTAGATTAGGTTGATAGGTCTGAGTAGCCAAGGTGGGGATGTACCTCCATGAGGAACACACCTGGAATCTCCAGAATGTTTGGGAATGTTGAGTTTTCCAATGTGTAGCCCTCCTCTATTATGAAACCTTTTTAAGAACTCCCTATGTGAAGGACACACATGTATTATGTAGTCAAAAGTCAGTCTTGCTAAGCATTTATTTTCATTTATTAATTATGCAATTCTGCCAACCTCCTGGGCACTAGCCATAAGCCCGAACATGGCCAATCCTGAACAGAAATTGTCAGTAATCCCTGATCACCTGGGACTGCCATTACACACTCAGTCAAAGAGTACACTTTCAATTCCAGTGATGTTAACAGCTAAGAGCTAAAAAGAGCATCAGGGACAGAGAGAGAGAAAATAGATCTTACTTTATAACAAAAGTAATTTTGTCCATTTTAATGTATTCAGAAGATATATTCTGGATTACCCAATGTTATAAACCCATGTAGTTCCGTTCCAGGTTACAGCTTTGTTGATGAAGTCTTTAATTGTTCCAGTCTTATTAAAACTGTGATTTCCCCAAATCACAGAGCCATGATAATTGAAAAGGATTGAAACAAAACAACAAAACAAAGGAAATGAGTAAAAGCTAAAAAATTTTTATGGCTTTGTCTCTGCTACGATCAGTCATTTCAAGCTGTATTACTCTGAAACACACCCCTGCTACTACATACCTCCATCAACTGGTAGCAATTGTCACAAATAAATGCCCTTACACCGTAGTCAGACATTTCTACTGTGAAATAAATGTCATTAGTACATTAAGCATTCAACCAATGTCAGGTAATAGTAGCTGCTCTCTAATTATCACAGTGTTTGGAGGCGTCAATTAACATTTTTGATTCAATGTCAGCAGATTTTAATTAAACAAGTAATTTGCGAGGTTCTGTTAATTCCCTTTAATTTTCACTCAAACTTTTCATCAATGCCAATTTAAGTTTTCTTCCATTTATCTTACTTTGAATGCCAGTTTAAAGTCGAGGAACATTTCTTTCAGATGTCGCCATTTAAACCCAGCTTTAATTACTTTATATTAACACACTAGTCACGTTTGTTCTCTGCAAAGCGTTGGCACAGAATCTTTTTTTTTTTAATAAACTCAATCAATAAACCTTAAGAAACAGGATCTCCTTCATCATAGGCACATAATAGCATTTTATTACAATTAACAAGGTTACTGTATTAAAGGAAGGAGAGGAGAATCAATAATGTTTTCTGAATTGTCTAAAGTTGCTCTGCATAAGATCAGGTTCCACTAATCATCAGACCAATGATCGTATTATGTAATACCAGACTCAGATGACAGGTGAGTTCAAACTCAGATGGGTTTGTTTATTGAAGGAACAGATGAAGTAGAAAAGCGAGCACTTAGCTGGCTGGAGATGAAAAGTGGAAACCTTAGGGACATCATTGAGTGGCATAGGCGATGTTGGAGCAGAAAAAACAACGCTGGAGAGGACAGGCATAAAGGACACAAAGACAAGAGAGTCAGAAGTCGGGAAATAGAAGCATTAGACATATGTTGAGAGAGTCTAGCTGAAACGTAGAGGAGACTAAACCCCTATGACATGGTGGTTAACATAGCCGCCTCATAGCAAAAAGGTCCCGGGTTCAAATCCTGAGCAGTTTGTCTTTCTGTGTGGAGTTTGCATGTTCTCCCAATGCTTGCATGGGTTTTCTCTAGTTACTCAGGTTTCAGCCACATGTTGTACATTAGGCTGATTGGTGATTCTAAATTGCCCATAGGAGTGAGTGTGTGCGGGTTAAAAGATAAATGAATGAATGATTAAGGTAGTCATCTACCAACATAAAGACATGGGTTTTCCAACATACTTTTCCAGCACCATCAATCCACCATTGCTGGGCTCCTGAGCAAGGCCCTTAACCCCGTATTTCTCTGTTGTATAACAGGGAATAATGTAAGTCGCTCTGAGTACGAGCATCTGCTTAATGCTTTGTTTTGTTAGTGGTAAAAAATTATAACATTAGAAAATGGACCTTTAATGGACCTGTTTTCTTAATGTTTTAATCAATATTAAAATTTTACTAACAAGATTTTCTTTTATTACTGAATCAATTTATGATAAATTGTCCAGTGTGATTGTTTACACACTGATATTTTCTTTGATTTTATGCTATTATACATTTTTGTTCAGAAGCTCCCGGTGTGTATGTTGCATCACTAATGAATTAAACCTCATTTACTACAGTTGTTGTCTCGATTAATGTTAGCATCATGTTCATTATTCACTAAACAGATCACCTTCATATATGTGTGTGTGTGTATGTCTGTGTGTGTGTGTGTGTGTGTGTGTGTGTGTGTGTGTGTGTGTGTGTGTGTGTGTGT
>JAOTRA010000037.1:11345444-11358371 GCA_026260255.1 Pseudolaguvia tuberculata | reverse complement strand
TGTGTGTGTGTGTGTGTGTGTGTGTGTGTGTGTGTGTGTGTGTGTGTGTGTGTGTGTGTGTGTGTGTGTCTGCGTGTTGACCTGTGATGTCTTTTGTCCTTCAGAAAACTGGGATAGGCTACAGCAGATATAGAAAATTGAATGAATGAATGAATGAATGAATGAATGAATTAATTAATTAATTAATCAATGAATCAATCAATCAATCAATCAATCAATTTGTGATTCAGGTCAATTGGTGATTATAAATAGTCCATAGGAGTAAATGTGTGTGTGAATGGTTTTTTGTCTGTGTGTTGCTCCAGCCTCTCGCCCTATGTGTGCTGGGATAGGCGCAGCAGACCCCCGTGACCCCGAATTCAGAAATAAGCGGGTAAGAACATGAATGAATGAATTAATTAATGAATATTTATGTCCAAACTTATTTTATATTTAAACAATTACATTTTGTTAAAGTTTCTTTAAATTATTTAAATAACTGTGCGCGGATGCTTTTTGCCAGTAATAAATCTTACATTTCTTACTTTTCGTATCTTTACAGCACAAAAATATACCGTCTGTAATTATAGGTCCAAAGTGCTATGCTCCTGATGCTTCAAAAAGTGCTCCCAAGGAGAAAAGACATGTAAAAACTTTATAGAAAAAGGTTGAATTATTAGATATGCTTTGTACAGAAAAGTCAGATGCTGTGATTGCCTGCTATTACCACATCAACCAGGTGACCATACGGTTATAAAGGAAAAAAGCAGTTTCTGAAGCAACAGCAGTAGGTTCCAAGCCGCCATCTTGAGTATATATTATATATCACTCATAAAAGTGCAACTTTTATAAGTAGGGGCAGAACTGCTATAAAAAGTTTGTTCTTATAGATTTAGATATGCTAACATTAACTCCATGTGATTCTATAATGCAAAGATGAAGTGGCAAAAGAATGTATAGATATCTAAATATTGTATATCTGTACATCTGCATAGTCACCTCACAACAAGAAGGTCCCGGGTTCGACTCCCGGGCCGGGATCTTTCTGTGCGGAGTTTGCATGTTCTCCCTGCGCTTGCGTGGGTTTCCTCCGGGGGCTCCTGTTTCCTCCCACAGTTCAAAAACATGCAATTAGGTGGATTCGTGATGGTAAATTGAGTGAATGTGTGTATGAATGGTTGTTTGTCTATGTGTTGCCCTGAGATGGACAGGCGACCCGTCCAGGGTGTTACCCCGCCTCTCGCCCTATGTGTGCTGGGATAGGCTCAGCAGACCCCTGTGACCCTGGATTCGGGAATAAGCGGGTAAGAAGATGAATGAATGAATGAATGTACATCTGCTGGGCAGCGTAGTGCCGTAGTGGTTAGCATGGTCACCTCACAGCAAGAAGGTCCCGGGTTTGAGTGTAAGAAGATGAATGAATGAATGAATGAATGTACATATGCTATAATGCCCCCCATACCTTTCTCTCTCTCTTTCTTTCTTTCTCTTTCTTTGGATGTTACATTGTTAATACTTTGTAGGTTTTGTGGTACAGTGCTTTTTTGGGGACCCAGAGATATTTACAAGGTTTATGGAAAGTCTACTGCAGTGACATAAATCATATGCTGAAATAACACATTTAACAGATTTAATCCGGACTAAACGTCAAAAATAAGTACCAAACGTAACGTCTTAATAACATCAGCGATCAACTCTAACAAAACCTATTCAGCTAAACTTCATGATTGCAGTTGATCTGCTAGTGAACTGAGTGCTCAGCAATCCAGCCGACATGCCAGGATGTATGCAAGACACATATTTATTTTAATAAGCTATTATCGGCTAGCCTTCGCCCACTGCACTTACCTCTGGAATGAAAAAAATTACCAGCATTCAGTTTGAATCTCCATTATCCTCTCTCTCTCTCTCTCTCTCTCTCTCTCTCTCTCTCTCTCTCTCTCTGTCTCTCTCTCTCACACACACACACACACACACACACACACACACACACACACACACACACACACAACACAGCTGATCTTATTTAAAGTCCGTTCATTTACACTCATTGGTAAAGAATACTGCCACATAGTTTTTGTGACATTTTTGTAAAATGCATGGAAAGATTTCTGTCACATAACAGTTGTATAAAAGGTTTTAACAGGTTGCACAATCAAAAAGCAGTAAGGAAGCATGTCTTCCTGGTGTAATGTACCATTGGGTAACACATCATTATGGAAATAAAGTGATTTAGACCATTGTATTTGACTGTTTGGAAGGTTGTTGCACTATTCATACCATTAAGGTGGAAAATATGTTTTATATAACTAATAATTGTAATATAATATAATATAATATAATATAATATAATATAATATAATATAAAGGGCAGCATGGTGGCATAGTGTTTAGCATGGTCACCTCACAACAAGAAGTCTTGGGTTCGGGTCTGTGCAGAGTTTGCATGTTCTCCCCATGCTTGCGTGGGTTTCCCCCTGGTGCTCTGGTTTTCTCTTACAGTCCAAAAACAGGCAGGATAGGTCGATTGGTAAATAGTCCATAGGAGTGAATGTGTGTGTGAATGGTTGTTTGTCTGTGTGTTTCTCCTGCCTCTCGCCCTATGTGCGCTGGGAGGGGTGCCAGCGGACTCCCGTGACCCTTATTCATAGGGCATAAGTGGGTAAGAAAATGAATAAATGAATGTTATGTTATATTATGTTATGTTATATATTATTTTATATTATTTATAGATGAGTCCAGCTATAGCTTCTGCATGAATAGGAGTGATAGGAGTGAAAGCTGACCTCTAATAATTATGGATGTAGAGTTACTGAAAGCGGATACAGGGCTTCAGGCTGTTAGTCAGTGCCTTTGTGTAGATGCCACAGCCTTCTTTCAGCAGGTGGTCTGTTTCAATGTTGCCAAATCTTTGATTTTCGTTAACAAACAAGGGAAAAGCAAACCGAACTGATTTTGAACTGAAACCTGAAATTTTATTTGGGAGGCTCTTTAGTGATTTCAATATGACTACTTATTGTGAATCTTTGATTATTTACACAGTATAAATCTAAAACACACGATGTTTTTTATTTGTTGTAGCTCATAGCATACCAGCGTTTTAACCCTTTTATAATATTCATAATTAAGTGAATCGTTTAGAATTGTTTAGAATATTGATAATGTATCTTTATATTTATAATATACACAGCGGATCGCTCTTCTCTCATCTTCCCTCACCACATCCATAAACCTTCTCTTTGGTCTTCCTCATTTCCTTCTGCAGTCGCACCACCATCCTCATCATTCTTCTACCAATATATTGCATGTCCCTCCTCTGCACAGGTCCAAACCATCTCAACCTAGCCTCTCTCACCTTGTCTCCAAAACATCCTACAAGCGCCGTCCCTCTAATAAACTTATTTCTAATCCTGTCCATCCTCGTCACTCCCAATAAAAATCTCAGCATCTTCAACTCCACCACCTCCAGATCTGCCTCCTGTCTTTTTGACAACGCTACTGTTTTCTAAACCGTACAACATTGCAGGTCTCACTCAGTCCTATAAACGTTCTCTTTCACTCTTGCAGAGACTCGTCCATCACAAATCACTCCTGCCACTCTTCTCCACCCGCTCCACCCTGCCTGAACCCTTTTCTTCACTCCTTTAACACACTCTCCATTACTTTGCACTATTGGCCCCAGGTACTTAAACTCTTCCACCTTTTACTATCTCTTCTTCCTGCAACCTTACCACTCCATTGCCTTCCCTCTCATTCAAACACATGTACTCTGTCTTACTCCTACTGACTTTCATTCCCATTCTCTCCAACATGTACCTCCACCTCTCAAAGATTCTTTTCAACCTGCTGCCTACTCTCACCACAAATCATAATATAATCCGCAAACATGGAGATGGACAAGCAGTCCATGGAGATTCCTGTCTGACCTCATCTGTCAACCTGTTTATCACCATTGCAACAAGAAAGGGCTCAGAACCGATCCTTGCTGCAATCCCACCTCCACCTTGAACCAGTCCAACATTCCTACTGCACACCTCACTGCTGTCACACTGTCCTCATGCATGTCCTGCATCACCTCACATACTTCTCATACACCTGACTTCCTCATACAATGCCACAACATTTTGCAAAGAACTAAAACAAAAAATACACAAATGTATTTTTTATATATTCTACTTTACATTATAATGATCTAATATAAAATATATTTTTAAGCTATGTAGATTATAAAGCAATTACAATTATTTTATCAACAAAAATAGAATTCATATTTTTAAATATCAAAGACGTCACGTATGTGTAGAAAGTACACTCAGATTTGGCAACCCACGTATCTGCACAGCTTCGCCTACACACACGCTAATATACAGTTTCCAGCGTCGCCACCATTTTGAGTATAAACTCAATATCAGCCAGTTTAAAGGTGATAACAGCCTGTTTATTTTTCAGTAATGGACGGGTAAGTGTGATATATGTGTACGAATATTATCAAAATAAACAATTACATTTTTTTGTATGTTTGTGTTGGGGAAACTAAAAGAAACACGATTCCCTATACGTTTTAGCTTAGCTTCTGTGGTTAGCTAGCAGTTAGCCTCTTTGTATATTTTGTTAGGATTTAACTCCGTTATCTGATGTTTATTTATATAAAACGGTATTCCTGCATATATTATCGTCGGGTTTTTTTATTACGTTTTTACTTGTATAAAATACCAGATAAAATAAATTAATAGCGCAAAATAATGAAATACATCGTGTTCAGTTGTGTGCAGACTGACGCCAGTTTCTAACAAAGAAGCCAAGCCGAACGAAACTCAACACCCTATAAGGATTAAGAACATTGAATCTATATTAGTTTTAACAACAATATAAGGGCATCGAAATTGGTAATAATAGATAAAAAATAATATTTAAATCTCATAGGTGGTCCTTTTCAGCCAAATAACGGGACCAAATCTGACCGTATAGCCATGGGGAACTAATAAAAACATGGTGAAACATGGAGTGGTCGATTCCCAGTACCAGCAACACTGTAGCTTAGTGGTTAAGGTGCTAGAACTATTACCTAGAAGGTTGTGGGGTCGATTCCCAGTACCAGCAGCGCTGTAGCTTAGTAGTTAAGGCGTTAGGACTGCTACCTGGAACACGGTGGGGTCGATTCCCAGTACCAGCAACACACTGACTTGGTGGTTAATGTGTTAAGACTGCTAACTGGAACATGGTGGGGTTGATTCCCAGTTACAGCAACACTGTAGCTTAGTGTTTAAGCTATTATTCTCAGTACCAGCAACACTAGTTTATTGGTTACTGCTTCCTGGAAGATTGTGTGTTCAATTCCCAATACCAGAAACACTGTAGCTTAGTGCTTAAGGCAGGAGTGTCAAATATCACAAAGACTGAAAAACCAAATTTGCTACAAGCCGAGGGCCGGACTGATTCAGTGTTTATTAAAACATTGAAATGATTGCACAGCCTATTGAACCAAGACCAAAGACAGTCTTATTATTTAATGATTAAATGAATAAAGCAATATTTTGTTACGGCTGTCAGTAATTTCAAGGAAAACATTTTCCACAGGCAAAAAGCAAAAAATAATAAAATTAAAACATGTTCCTTAATATCAGTATAAATGCATCAATAAAGTGAATTTATTGCATTATTGTGCTGCTCTATGATCACCAATCACTGCTTTCAAATAGTAAAATTAGAAAATAACTTGATAAATTGAATTACTTAATTTTTCTTTCTCATGACTCTTATCTGCAATTTTCCATGAGACCTATCAACTAAAAATAAATATAAATAAAATAAAGGTAAAATGATACTTTAGTCCCCCCCTTAATAAGTCATGAATTTTAACGACAATAACATTTCTTTGTGTGAATTTATTATTTTCCAGTTTTTGGTGAAAAATGGAGTGTAACACCTCCTAAAAAAACCACATCAAACTTCTACCCATGAAGAAACGTGGGTCTAAAAACTGTAGAGAAAGTGATAAATAATGAAACTGAGTCCCGCTTGCTGCGCTGCAGTGAGTTTTTGGAATACCGTTGCATTGTGGGAAATGTAGTGTTGGTGTGTGGAGAACAACAGCGAGCGGCTGCGGCCAGCGGGCCGGTTTCAATAATAATCAAATATCATCCCGGGGGCCAGAGATAATTCACTCGCGGACCGGATCCTTGACTTTGACATATGTGGCTTAAGGTGTTTGTTTGCTATCTGGAAGAATGTGGGTTTAATTCCCAGTATCAGCAACACTGTAGCTTAGCGGTTGAGGTGTTAGGACTGCTACCCTGAAGTTTATGGGTCTGAAATCTACACTTATTTTATATGTACTTTTTATAAAGATTTACAGGCCACAAACCTATCCCATTAATTTCTTCCACAAATTCGGTGTCATTCTGCATCCCTGAACAAGGCCCATAACCACTAATTTCATAATTATACAATAAAAATGAGTATAAGGTTCTCTGGATAAGTGCGCGTCTTCGGAATTCCATAAATGTAACGGTGTTACACTTGCCGGAACAGAGTTTCTATATTCCATATTCGGCAAATGATCGACTCAGACCTTCATGTGGCTGCGGTTTAGTGCTTTTAATCATACCGGTGCATCTTATGCACTTTAGTTCACTGTCAGAGGGTAGAAAGGATTAATTTTAGTGATTGTTGTGTATTTGAAAGAAGACAAAAAAAAAACCATGTAATGTTACTGTAAACCTGTGCAATTTGTAAAGTTTTAGGTAAAAAAAAAATCAAGTTTTAAAAATAATCATCAAAATCTTTGAGTATGTGTCAAATGTAGTATCTCATCTTGGCTTACATTAAGTTATTAAATAAAATAACTACTGACAGCACTATACAGTACAATACGATAAAAATGGATTGAGTAAACTTGTAAAAGTTGAATGAATTGGTTGTCTGTCAACTACTGTGTTTGTATCTCATATTTTATTAAATATATTAAATATTTCCTCCGGCTCGTTCTGGTACCACCTCTGTCCAACTCTACCATTTTGTCCCTCTGTCCTATCAATAAAGGTAAAAGAAAATCCTAAAAAATATCACAACATATTTCTTCACTCATTCTTGAGCAAACGAGCTACAAACACAGGTCCATAAACAACTGGCTGACGCTGCTGTATGATCTACTGCTACATGTTCGAACTGATTGGATAACTATAGGAATAAATCACTGGTTTTCCAAATATATTTACATTTTGTTTGTCTTTCAGTCTGACTTTAACGACTGATGAGCAACTTTTGTTAGTGAACTAGTAGGAACACATAAATGTTTATTTTAAATGTCCTGGTCTACCGAAAGTTGAAATAAAAAAATTAGATGAGTAAGCAAGTCAATGTTTATTATATATCAATAACCGCCCTTTTTCCTTTTGTTTTTTTACAGTCTTGCTGTTGATGTTGCTGTTGGTGTGAAGGTAAGTTACTGAGTAACCTTATCTTCGATCATGTATATGACTAGATAAATGTAATCTTATGTAATTGTTGAATATCGATTTCAATTGTATAATTGATATTTTTAATAAATTGCATTATATAATAACTTTATGTTCTCTTGATTTTGTCTTCCTATCTTAGAGAAGTTCAGATGATTTGCTTTCTGGCAGTCTATACAGCAGTCCAAACACTTCAGTCAAGGGCAAGTATAAAAAGCAGCTTCATCTGCTTAATAGAGGGATTCCAAAATATTGTCAGACTAAGCCAATTTTATTATTTGCCATTCAGCTTTATTTATTTACAATTCTGGATGTATAATGCAGAGCTTCTGCTATAGTTTATTTCTATTGGTAACATGGGTATATATCATTAAACAACCAAAAATTACATTGTTTTGTTTATATATGTATATGGACAGCTAATGGAAGTGACAGCAAAAAGCTGAGAGTTGAGGACAGCATGGACAACCCACCTTCTAGAGTCATTCATATTCGCAAACTTCCAAATGAGGTTTCTGAGACAGAAGTCATTGCCCTTGGTCTGCCCTTTGGAAAAGTCACCAACATCCTGATGCTGAAAGGCAAAAATCAGGTGTGAAAACAGAAATTAGACGTTTTCTTTAGTAAAAATTTTAAAATGTATTTGCTAGTTTGTATAAATTATAATAAAGCAGTTACGCTGCTTAGAATAAAACAAAAGCCATGTTTTATTTAGTGTTATATGTATTTTTTTTTACATACTAGTGCATTTTTACGTATTCAGAAGAGTGTGTAATACGTGTGTGTGTGTGTGTGTGTGTGGTGTTCATCTGTGAAACTGAATAAATTTTTTCCATTTCCAGGCATTTTTGGAGCTTGGAACAGAGGAAGCAGCGATCACCATGGTAAACTATTACACAGCAGTGACCCCTCAAGTGCGAAATGCGCCCGTGTGTATCCAGTACTCCAACCACAAGGAGCTCAAAACAGACAGCGCACTAAACCAGGTTGGTAAACCAGCAATTTTAGATTAATCCACCAAATTGACATCCAGCAACAAAATATTTTTAATCACTTGCAATTTAAAGGTTTTTTTTTTCCTTTAAAAAAATGGAACCTAAAAACGAGCTTGCCCTAATATGATCAATAGCTTGAGAGGTATACAATGAGGTTTGGTTGTCTTTGCTTTTTTTTTATATGAGGAAAACTACAGATCATTAAAGAAGTGCTATTTAATTATTGCTGCTCACACAGACCATGTTCTATCTATCTCTTTTTCTGGCCTGATTTTTTTTTATCTGCCTGATGTTTTTATCTGCCTTTTATCCACTTATTTTTATTTTAGTGAGACTTGAAATGGCTGTTCCATTTCTTTTCACCTTGCTAATATGTGTCATTGTTTGGTGTTATTTTATTAAGCATGGCATCCTCAAGCTCCAGAACTGGTGATGTAACTGACAAAAAACCAAAAATTATTTCTGTTTATAATAAAAATATTAGTTTTCCTTTTTTTTTCTTTCAGCACAGAGGCACTATTTGATAGCTGCTTCTGCAGCTTGCACATTTTTTGTTGGAAACAACAGCAAAGTGTGTTCTCTGTGTTTCTTTTTCTATCTTCTGTAAAGCATCACTACAACCAACATCCCACTCTGCATTATTAGTTTCTTATATTGCAATCACTACTCCAAACATGCCCCTTTTAGACCCTGTATCATTCTTTATTAACGTCGAACAGCACCATAGCTATTGCACAATACACTGTAATAGTTTAAAGAAATGTCATGCCATAAACTTTAAGGAGGCGGTATTAAAAATAGTTAGACTTCAGTTGTCTGCAGTAAAACTCGATCTGGCTATGATAGACTGCGTGTTTTAGGGTTGTTTTTTTATCAGTACTTGAACTTTTATTTAATTAAATTGATTTCTGTACTTTTATACTATTTTTGTTTAATTCTTGTTTGAAGAATAAGGTTGTGGCTATTATCTGCAATATCACATACAGCTGGAAAAGACAGACAGTGTTTGCTATCGTGTTGATTGTTTCTGTTTATACAAGGTCAGAAAAAAAGATTTTAGAGATTTGCGGTCTAATTCATGTATCTCCAGTTACGGATTCTTTTAATCTAATCTCCGTTTACCTCTAATGTTTTCTTAGTAAATATATTTATGGCTTTATTTCCCCAGTATTACAAACAAGAGAAGATAAGATGCATGAGAACAAGATGTTTTCATTTAAATCAGCTTCTTTAATAGGCATTGTTATAATAATTGTCCCTGTCCTAGTTTAATATTTGTGATGCAAATTTATTTTAATTTAGTCTGTGCACAGTTAACGATTTTTTTTGCTGAACTTGCACTGATCTTGTGCTGTGTTGGGGTATTTTTAGAAAAGCCTTAACACTCAAGGTTTTGTATATTTCTGATGTAACTATGGAAGGCTAGAAAGTAAAATTTCAGGAAACATAATTGATAAAATTTTTGAAAGACCTTTAAAAATGAATAGCAGATTTTTTGGTGCAGTTCACTGTTGCCTGCTGTTCCATTAAAAGTAGTAATGGTTCAGTTGAGGACATGAAAACTGCTTCTGTCTTGTAGGCTCTGCTTTGACAGTTTTTTTCCTAGTGATTCTATTTGATTCTTTTTTTTGTTAACTGTGTTGTGCAAAAGAGACTTAAAGCAAATCCCACTATTTTGCAACTTGTCTCTCTCTATCTTGCATCTATGAGAGTAATAGGAATGAGCCTGAATTTAATTTAGTCTCTGCATTGTTTCCTTTTTATTTGTTCTCTCCATGTGGTCAGCGTGCCCAAGCTGTTCTGCAGGCAGTGTGCGCTGTTCAGGAGGGAGGTTCTCCAAGCTCAGACTCTGCAGGAGAGGGTGTCTTAATACCACCGCCAAGTCCAGTCCTGCGCATCATCATCGATAACATGTTTTACCCAGTGACCCTGGATGTCCTGCAGCAGGTCAGTGCGTTTAGTAGACCAAACAATTTTTTTTTATTGTTACAACTAAGTAATTTTTTTAAAATGTGCCCCACAGCATAAAAAAACCTGATTATACACTGACGCTTTGCTTGTGCACATTTCTTTCGCATTTAGATCTTCTCCAAGTTTGGAACAGTGATGAAGATAATCACCTTCACCAAAAATAATCAGTTCCAAGCATTGCTTCAATTTAGTGATCCTGTAAATGCACAACAAGCCAAACTGGTGAGTGTGTGTGTGGGGGTGGTTAAGTGAAAAAGGTTAAAATGCATGCTTTTTTTTTAAAATCAACTAGCTGTTAAAGTCAAGGCATAGATTCCTCTCGTTAATCTGTTTGATTTGTAACCGCCTGACTATGGCTACATGGAAACCCCCAGAAATCAAGGCAGTCTTGCCTTTTCTCCTAACACTGCAAAATGACAGTATAATTCACCCAGCTGAAAAGCTGATTCACAGAATACTGAAGGATGTAGGACGTGAAAATATGTAGTTGGTGCACCTTTTTTTTTTTTTAAGTAAACCTAATCGAAAGCAAGTGTGTTGAAGTCTAGGCTTTTGCCACTAAAGAAAATGCAGTGCTGTTAATTAAGTAGCAATCACTTTTCTTATCATTTTTGTTGGTTTGTGCATGTCCTGACCTGCATGTTTTTTTGGCAATGTTTGCTGTTAGGTCACTTAAAGTAACATTTCTTGACGATCCAAAAGTATGAATAAAATCTCGAACTGACGAAATGACACCAATGTGACATCTAAGTTGAAATGTGTAGTTGAAGCATGTTTTACTTAATTATGCAGGCTTCACTTGCTGTCTGCTTTAATTTTTGTGTGTGAAAAATGATGCGAGCAATTTGTTGAAAGATGAAATTCTTTAGATGCTGGACGGAAAACAAAGTTGACCAAGATACAGACCTATACAGTTTGGTATTTGGCAGACGCTCTTATCCAGAGCGACTTACATTTTGTCTCTTTTTTTACAACTAAGCAATTGTGGGTTAAGGGCCTTGCTCATGGGCCCACAGTGGTTGCTTGGTGGAGGTGGGATTCGAACACCTTAACCACCGCTTCCCACAAATACCATTAAAACACACATCATCAGGTTCGTGGACACATCAATCAATCTTTTCCTTGATGATAAATGTGGTTACAGTTTTGGATCCTTTTGAGACCCAAATAAAGGATCATATCAGGATCATTATATCAAATGATAATATAGAAGCTTGTGATAAAACAACTGGTATATATTTTTTATGAAAACAATAAATGAAATTCTACATGTTCTACATATACTAATCAGAAATTATTGTTGCCAAGTACAAAACATTTACATGTACAGCATTTGACAGACGCCCTTATCCAGAGCGACTTAAAACTGAGCAGTTATGGCTTAAAGGCCTTGCTCAGGGGCCCACAGTAATTGTTTTCTGGTGCTGGGAATCAAACCGCGTGTCTTTGATGTGTCAGTCCATTACCTTAACCACTATGCCACCAATTTCCACAATATACAGCACAAAGAATTTATCTTGAGGGAGGATGCAGATACAGAAATAAACACAAAATAAGTTAAATTCATTCTATTTACAGATGTTCACACATTTACGTTAGGGATTATGCTATGAACAGTTGTTAATTTTCTGTGAGTTTGGGGGGGGGTTGACGGCAGCTGTTCAGTAGGCTGTAACAACACATCAAAAAAAAAATCCCCACACACCCTGATGCACAGACTTTATCAAACTTAAACAAAATATGGGAGTTGATTTTGTAAATATCTTTTATAAAAGTAGCAGGGAAATACAATTTGTGTAGGATATTATATTATAAGCTTAAATTTAAGTGGCGGATGTACGGCTGTTGTTGGTATCCATGTGTGGTGTGCGCTCTGGTGACCCAGGTTGGTTTCTGGCTTTTGACACTTCTAGTCCCACCCCTGCCTCTTACCCCTTTTATCTCTTTCTCTATCCTATCAAAAAAACAAAACAAATAAAAGGAATGAAATATAAAACTGATGTTCTAACAACTCTGTATTCTTCGCTTTAGTCTTTGGATGGACAGAACATATATAACTCATGCTGCACGCTGCGCATCGACTTCTCCAAGCTGGTCAACTTAAATGTGAAGTACAACAATGATAAAAGTCGAGATTACACAAGACCTGAGCTGCCTTCAGCAGATGGACAACCGTTTGTGGATCCATCAATGGCCGCTGCACTCGGCAAGGACTCCACATCCTTACTTGGTAAGACCTGTGTACTCCACTGCAACTGAAATAATCTAAATATTAGTTATCAAAGAGGTAATCATTAAACCATACAACTTTACTTATGGAAGTACAACATTCTGCTGATTAGACTTTGCGTGTAACTAAATAAAAATATAAAAAAATCTTTGTTTTAATTTTGACTCTTTCTTTTATTTATTCATATTTTTACTGTTTTCCTTTTTTTAATCCATGTCATTTTTTTTTCTTTCTTTCTTTCTTTCTTTCTTTCTTTCTTTCTTTCTTTCTTTCTTTCTTTCTTTCTTTCTTTCTT
>JAOTRA010000037.1:11248415-11262678 GCA_026260255.1 Pseudolaguvia tuberculata | reverse complement strand
TGTGTGTGTGTGTGTGTGTGTGTGTGTGTGTGTGTGTGTGTGTGTGTGTGTGTGTGTGTGTGTGTGTGTATGCTGCATATGTATATGATCTTAAAGTAAGCTGTGGTAACACATTCTATATGGGATGTGATGGAAGGTAGTTATTAGTGTCATAAACAGAATTAAGGCAAATTGGTTACTGGGGATTTAATGCAAAATTATGATGACCCCTTTCGTTTTTATGTATAAAGTGTGACTGAAAAAACTGAAAAAGAATCCCAAACCGCTTTTGTATTAAACTGCAACCCGTCAATCAGTATCATGGGTCAGACTATACAATAAGGTGTATGTATTCAGGAGTGACATCACTTAAAACTGAGAAGTGGCCATGAAAGAAAATGCCATTAATATTTGCTGTACTTAAATAAACCATTGACAAGCAATGACAGAGCAACTTAAAGACCGGGACGTCCTGGAAAGAACATCCTAGTTGAAATCTTTGAGGATTACATTATATAATGGGTAATCATGTGTTAATTTTCCATGGCTGTTTGGAGTATCTGAGAGAACTTTCTATCCATCTCTGTCCTGACTGGCCGTTGTGTCCAGCAGAATTTAACTCTAACTTACCTGTAAATTTCAAGTACACCTAGCAAGATCCTGATTGGTTCAGGCTTAAGTCTGCAGGCCACCTGTTCTCCAGGATTTTTTGCAATTTCTTTTGAGTTACTGCAGTCACGGTGTGATCATAAAGTAAAAAAAAAATTAATAAATTTAATTGCATTTGGATGATGTCATATTTTTAAAATGCCCACAATATACTATCATACAAAAACATGGCCCCCGGGAAAGTTAAAATGTTTTGCAGTCTTCTATCGGTTTCATTGGTTTGCAATGTGTGCAGTTATTTTTAATCCAATACATATATGTGTTCGAGCTCAATTATATTGGTGACTACAGCCATCATTAGGCAAGCATGAGGAAGGAGCGAAGGAAAGCTAGCAGGTGTCCATTCCTCTTATCCAGTCTCTCAGCGGGATCTCAAACTTTCTCTCTTTTTCATGCTTCAGATCACTTTAAGCCTATAGGAATGAATGCAGATCACGGAATGGGATATTAAGCCACTGCTACTCCATAGCTAATAGCTTATGGCAGGCGTGTGCATCACTCCTTCTGAAACGATCCATGATTAATGATGCGATGTAAGAAAGATTCACTTAGGCAGCAAAGCTTTCAATAAGATTTGATTTATTGCTGTTTGGATAGTGATAAAAATTGATTTTAGTTTTGCACAAACCGTGATATTTACAGTAAATGAAAGAAAAAAAATACAGCTTTGTATTGTCTTGAAAACTGTACCTCTATAACTGAGACTGACAGCCAATGATGTGGTATGTCGTTCACTGTTAGAAGCCACACCACCACACAGACCTCCTTCACTGGAAGTGCTATACGGAGAAGAATCTAATTGGTTTAAAAAAGCAAACTTGCATCAGTTGTTTTAAAAGTCAGGACCAATTTTGTTGCTTTTATTGTTATATTTGTATTATGCAAATCTACTGCCTATGGGATTAACGGTTATTTAATTAAATAACTTTAAACCAATTAATAATTAATCAGGACTAAATTAATAATGAACTGGGATTTCCTATTGGTTTCATATCCTCAATGAACAATTATTTGCAACTGACACTTACGCACTGGTCTGACACAGGACAGAGTCACTTAACACTTCTAATCCAGCAGAAAGGCATTTTTTAGTACTTCTCTCCCATCCATAAATTAATAATGGTTAAACATTTCATAAAACGGTTGTCACTAGTCACTATTTATTTGCCTAATATTGAATAAAGTAATGACAGATCACGCCACCATATCCATCATCAGAAACATGTAGAATTTGACCTTTCTGAACTAAAGGTGGAGGTGAATGATTCATTGTTTGCATTTGCAACATGGAAACAATAATATAGAACTCCCACATGTGGTATTTGAAAAGTCCCAGTAAAGACGCATCTTCTGCCATCAATCTCGAGCTTCCCACGCACGTCAACCATGTGTGAGGTGCAAGCTAATAGAATACGGCTGCATCTTAAATCTCACCTACACGAAAAGTCTCCTTAACTTTGTGCCATTTGTTAAAAGTCCCCTTTTAGCGGGCGGGAGGTAGGGTTAAAACTCCTTTAACGTCTCAGAGGTACTGATGAGGGACATGTCTCTGCATCAGCTTTGTGGTTAAATCTCTTTTATCACAGTTTGATATGTAACTGTCTCTTTCTTATCCTCACTCTGCACTCAGTGTCTGTATCTCACTATCATTCACTTCTCGTCTCTCCACTTGCTATTTATAGCCGGCTTACACTGTGTGATTTTTCAAACAGGTTGGTTTCAGAGGTAATGATCACAGAGATGCCATTGCATAAGCTGTGCAATTAGCCCTATTTTATCACAGTTTTGTCTGTAGCCTTTTGATAAACTTGAACACATCTGGATTGATAGAATGTATGCATAATGTAGAAAAACCCACCCAAACATCTGGTTGATGTTTTTTTCCTTCCTTCCTTCCTTCCTTCCTTCCTTCCTTCCTTCCTTCCTTCCTTCCTTCCTTCCTTCCTTCCTTCCTTCCTTCATCTTTTATAATCGCTTATTGCCTAATTCTGGATCACAGTGGTTTGCTAAATCATATTTTAAAGGATGAAAGACAGGAGGGGTACATCATCGGCAGGTAATCAGTCACCAGTGTAGATTATTACACTCACATTCACATCTATGGGCAATTTAAAATCACTAATCAATTTAACATACATGTTTTTGGATTGTGGGTGGAAACCGGGGTACCTGGAGTAAACATGCAAACACAACGAAAACATGCAAATTCCACACTTGAAAAACCTCTGGCTGGGAATCGAACCTGGGCCTTCCTGCTACCCTGATTGTAATTTGTTTCAAAAGAAAATTGTTTCTTAAGTAGTTCAATTATTCGTATATAATTATATAATATTATAATCATGAAGGGGCAGCACAGTGGCATAGTGATTAGCACGGTTGCCTCACAACAAGGAGGTCCTGCGTTCAATTCCCGGGCTACTGATCTTTCTGCAAGTTTGTGTGGCTTTTTCCGGGTACTCCTGTCCTCCGACAGTCCAAAAACATAAGATTGATTACTGATTCTAAACTGCCCATAGGAGTGTGCTCTGCGATAGACTGGCAACCTATCCAGGGTGTAGCCCTGCTTCTTGCCCTGTGTGCGCTGGAATAGGCTCCAGCAGACCCCTGTGACCACGAATTAGGGAACAAGCCGGTAAGAAGCTGAATGTATGAATGAATGAACTAAATAATTCAATAATTAACTTGGCGGTTTGGGTCAGTTATATACTCAGATGAAGTTCCAGTCAGTGTTGACTACACCATGGTCAGATCGCCTGTCCATCGGAGGGCGACAAACATAGACGAGCAACAACAACACACACTACTTCTATGGGCAATTACAATCGCAAATCAACCTAATGTTCATGTTTTTAGTCATTTATTATATTTTTTCATTATTTTAACTGTATATTTTATTAATTGAATAAAAAAAAGGGTGAGAGACATACATAGATACGTACATGAATCTCAATTTACGTTTCTCTCTGTGAGTCTCTTTCCATGTGTTTTTTCTTTGTCTGCAATAAATTTGTTGCAATAAATATCCTTCAACACTCAACACCATTCTGTGATACATGCACATAAGAAACTTTTGGCAAATGCAGCAAGGCTGTCTTCTGTCCCCAGAATATATCGATTTGCTGCCTGCTTTGGCTGACACACACATGCTGAATGCTCAGTGTGGGTCATCTGCATTCAGCTAGACATTTTTAACCAATGATGTTGGTGTAATCGAGACAGAACCATACTGAAAAATTGCTGGACAAAAATGTTGGACTAAATGTTAATTATTCATTCTTTCAGCCTCTAACATGCTAGGGGCAGTGGTGGCTCAATGGTTAAGGCGCCGAGTTAGACCAGGAAGACCAGGCTGACCCTGCACTCTGACCTCCAACTTACTAAGATGGGATATGCGAAGAAAAACATTTCACTATATGTTGTACTCTGTATAATCATGTATGTGACAAAAATTCCTTTCCCTTATTCCCTAATTCTGGGTCATGGAAGGGTTTTCTGGAGACTTTCACAGCAAACATAGATGAACAATCACATACACACTCAATCCTATGTGCAATTTCAAATAGCCAGGCAACCTAATTTACATGTTTTTGGTCTGTAGGAGGAACCCAGAGACAACTTACATAGACGCAGGGTGAACATTGCACAGAAATACCCTGCGAGGTGACTGGGATAACCACTATGCTACTGCACTGCCTCCCTAAATGTTATCTGTATGAACATAATATATTTGGTGTGTAGCCCTTAATCAAATTGTTCCTAGACATGAAGGGGTGAGTAAATCTACATGTTTCTAGGATTAGTTTAGTCTAGTCAGGCCTTTAAACTACCAGCCTAGGGTCTGGCCACACCAGCATTTCTTATTGGTCAAAAAGGCATTCGATATTTAGTGCAGGTCTCCCAGAAATCCTCTAAACTACAACCAATCAGAGGGAAGTAGTTTCCAAGATTGGGTGTGTCACATGCTTTACTATAGCCAGTTTATGCGGATGACATCTAAGGCTCAGGCTAGTCTGGGATAAGCTTTTACTTTATTTTCCCTTGAATGAACTTGTAAGGTGCTATGACGCTGGTCATACAATGACATTTAAACCTCTTAAACTCTGGAAGTCATGGCACCCATTTTTCCTCCTTAAGTGTTAAAATGCACATGCGCAGGAACGGCTTAGGACTAGCTTGTAGCAATATTTGCTAGGCAGAGTTTTTGTTTTCTCTACCCATATTGCAGTTTCCCCAGTGCTATGATTAACTCAGTGCTATGATTTTCTCATAGTTGTGATAGCATTTTTTATTCTGAATCTTAATAAGTACACCACTGACCCTGATTAGGAAGTAGTGGCTATGAATAGAAGGATGGATAGACTGACAAGCATTCTGTTTAATAAGGAGGCTGTGATAAGGAGGCTAATTAACATACTAGCTTGAGCTATTGATGCATTTTGTGTTTACCAAAATTTTTCACTGACTTGAGAACAAGCTCAGCTACAGTTGACCAAAGCACACCTGTCACTCAACTGGCCTTATCCACAGTAGTGCGCAGGGAATTTTATTTCCTTCCCTTTGGAGTTGCCCACTTCATAGCGTCTGTGTCTCTGTGGATCAATTGGCTCGTTAATTAAGCCCACAGGGCCACGTCAGCTGGAATTCTCAGTGTCCATTAGACATTTGAAGGTAATGTCTCAGCATTATGACAGATGACACATTTACTAGGCTCTTCAGGGATGCTTCAGAGATTCCAAAATAAAGGAAATAGCAAAAAAGACACTGCAAACTGTCATGTACAAAGCCAAACAGGAATCCCAAAGTCTCTGCTCTGTGTCCTTATAATTCAAACATCCCCCGGGACCCATCCTCAGTGAAGGAAAAAAAAACATTTACATATGCAATGTAGCTCATCAATTATAATTAATGAAAGTACCGCCTGCTAGCTCAGCGGCCCTGATATGGCTGAGTGTAATTAGCTATTCCTCCCATGCCTGCATTGCTGTCCTATTTCCATATCCACGGTAACAATCGAAGTTAAAGCTTCCTGTATGCTATCGACAAAAAGCGCGGCCTCAGAAGAAGGACAATCCCGCCAAGGCAAACAGGATATTAAAAAAAAGTGTCCTCTATGTTTAAGTCTAATGATGCCAGAAGCACTCTGATACTCAGGACATGTTGACACCTAAGATTTGGCTGTATCCTGTCTGCAAGAGAAAGACAGTGGCAGGGAACAATCAGCCAGCATCAGCATCTAGAGAGCAATATGATTTCTGTTTACTGAGATATGAAGTCAGCTCAGCCTGTGATTCAGAGATTTATTAACTCCACTCTGGAGCTTTCCATTGACACGGACCATGGATCCAGTGAGCCATGTTAGTAATAGTGAGATCCACATACTGTGCATGTCACAACATGATGCTTTAATTCTAAATAAAGTGATGCCATGGGGCCAGAAAATCCAGTTTCACTTGCTGAAATCAAGTAGAGAAACAGATTTGTTGAAAACAATGTCAAAGAGGATTCGTTAATGCGTTGGTAACTGGTCCAGGTGGGAGAAGTTTTTGGCAGGCTGACATCAGGTTTTTCACTTTTCAGTATATGAAAGCTGTGTTTTATGCATAGGGTTACCTTCATCAAATTCAAAATATCTCCATGAGATTATGTTTAAAAAAAAGTCATAAAATGACATAAAGGGCTCTGTAACTTGGGAGTAGTTTTATTGTGGAAAAAAAGACACTGTGATGTGTGCTTGTTCATTCATTCATCTTACCTGCTGCTGCGCCTATCCCAGCACACATTGGGCAAGAGGCGGGGGTACACCCTGGATGGGTCGCCAGTCTATCTCAGGGCAACACATAGACAAACAACCATTCACACACACATTCCCTCCTATAGACAATTTAGAATCACCAATCTACCTAATTTGCATGTCTTTGGACTGTGGGAGGAAACCTCACAAGCACCGGGAGAACATGCAAACTCCGCACAGAAAGATCCCCGGCCCGGGATTAGAACCCGTGACCTTTTTGGTATGAAGAGAATGTGCAATCCACTGCGCCAACCTTTATGTGTCATATGAAAAAAATATGGGAATTAAATTCAAAAATGTATTTTTTTTACACCAGAAGCATAAAAATGAAGAATAATTGTGTTAGTAAAAATTGTCAGTATTTGGGAAAATCACAGCAAGAATGTCATGGGGTCTGGCATTCCCAGACAAGGGAGCTCTATATGCGATGTTTGCATGTTTGCCTTGCTTTCATTGGTTTACTTCGGGTACTTCGGTTTCCTCCCACAGTCCAGAAAACATCAGAATCAGATTTATTGTCAGGTATGTTTGCCCAAACTAGGAATTTGTTTTGGTGACAGAGGCTCTTCAGAGAATGCAACAATAGAACATAGTACATAGAAAAGAAAAAATAGAAAAGAAAAAATAGACAAAGTGCAATGTGCAATACTGTCTTCATGCATGGCTTTAAGTAAACATGCATGTTAGGTTAATGAGAGAGAAGCATTAGTGCATGAAAATAGCCTGGTTGATGGTATGATGTCAAACAATAATAAATAAATAATAACATTAAAAAAATAGTTTATTACCATGTGATATTTGTGTGTTTGTATGTTATGTAAAGATAAGCATGCCTCTCATGATTATATTTAAAGCTTATAATAGAAATGTGTTAATCATATAAATGCAATTTTATAAAAATAAAAAAAAGATTACATAAAAAAAGAATAAAATGGACTGCCACCTTATCGTGGTGGAGAGGTTTCAGTGCCTGGAGGATCGTAGGAGCTATGTTGTCAGAGGCTACATGCCCCTAGTAGGGTCTCCCAAGACAAACAGGTCCTACGGGACAGGCCAGACAAAGCGCAGTCCGATCTAACCCTTATGAGCAAGGTTAAAACAAGGCCAGTGACGTCGCCCAGTATGGCGCAACCGGGGCCCCAGGAACCCGGAACCAGGCCTGAGGGTTGGGGTTCGTGTGCGAGCGCCTGGTGGCCGGGTCTTATCCCACGGGCCCCGGCCAGGCTCAGCCCGAAGGAGTGACGTGGGGTCGACCTCCTGTGGACTCGCCACCTGCAGGAGGAACGGTAAGGGACGGTGCATTGTGGATTGGGTGGCGATAGGAGACGGTGTCCTTGATGACCCAACACGGAATTTGGCTCTAGGGACATGGAATGTTACCTCACTGGGGGGGAAAGAGCCTGAGCTTGTGCAGGAGGTAAAAAAGAACCAACTGGATATAATTGCTTCCACGCACAGTTTGGGCTCTGGAACCCAACTTCTTGAGAGAGGCTGGACTCTCCACTGCTCTGGAGTTGTCCACGGGGAGTTGCCCATGGCAGTGTAGAATACCCGGCCTTCTTAGCGTCCATAGAAGGAGTGCTAGAAAGTACTCCGACTGGGGACTATGTCATTCTACTGGGAGGCTTCAACGCTCACGTGTACAATGACAGTGATACCTGGAGGGGGGTGATTGGGAGGAACGGCCCCCCCGATCTGAACTCGAGTGGTGTTTTGTTGTTGGACTTCTGTGCAAGTCACAGATTGTCCATAACAAACACCATGTTTGAGCTTAAGGGTGTCCATCAGTGCACATCGCACCAGGACACCCTAGGTCGGAGGTCAATGATCGACTTTGTAGTTGATGTGTCAACTGATCACCATCCGGTGGTGAGTTGAATCCGATGGCGGGGGAGGAAGCTGGACAGGCTTGGCAGGCGCAAACGTATTGTGAGGGTATGCTGGGAACGTTTGGCAGAGTTTCCTGTCAGAAGGAACTTCAACTCTCACCTCCGGCAGGGCTACGACCGGACACCAAGAGAGGCTGGAGATATTGAGTCTGAGTAGACCATGTTCTCCACCTCCATTGTTGAGGCAGCTGCCTTGAGCTGTGGTCTTAAGGTCTCTGGTGCCTGTCGAGGCGGCAATCCCCGAACCCGGTGGTGGAAGCCGGAAGTAAGGGATGCCAACCAGGCTCGAGTCCTATCGAGCCTGGTTGGCTTGTTGGACCCCTGAAACAGCTAAAGGTTACCAGCAGGCGGAACGGTCTGCAGCACGAGTGGTTGCAGAGGCAAAAACTTGGGTCTGGGAGGAGTTTGGCGAGGCCATGGAGAATGACTATCAATCGGCCTCAAAGAGATTCTGGCAAACTGTCCGACGACTCAGGAGGGGAAAGCAGTGCTCTGCCAACACTGGTTACAGTGATGGTGGAGATCAACTGGTGATATTGTTGGGCGGTGGAAGTAATACTTTGAGGATCTCCTCAATAACATCAATACCACCACCACGTCTTCCTTTGAGGAAGCAGAAACAGTGGGCTCGCATGTGGACTCATCCATCACCAAAGCTGAAGTCACCGAGGTAGTTAAATCTCTGGATGTTGTGGGGCTGTCTTGGCTGACACGCCTTTGCAGCATCGCATGGCGGCTGGGAACAGTGCCACTGGATTGGCAGAGCGAGGTGGTGGTCCCTCTTTTTAAGAAAGGGGACCGGAGGATGTGTTCCAAACCACAGGGGGATTACATGCCTCAGCCTCCCTGGGAAAGTCTATCCAGGGTACTGGAGAGGAGAATTCGTCCGATAGTCGAACCTCAGATTCAGGAGGAAGAAGGTGGTTTTCGTCCTGGCTGTGGAACACTGGACCAGCTTTATACCATTTTCAGGGTGCTGGAGGGCTCATGGGAGTTTGCCCAACCGGTACACATGTGTTTTGTGGACCTGGAAAAGGCTTACGGCTGTGTCCCTCGTGGTGTCCTGTGGGAGGTGCTCTGGGAGTATGGAGTTCGGTTCGGGCTATCCGGTCCCTGTATGACCAGAGCAGAAGCTTGGTTCGCATTGCCGGCAATAAGTCAAACCTGTTCCCAGTGCGTGTTGGACTCAGTCAGGGCGGCCTTTTATCATGGTCCTGTTTATCATGGCGCAGCCAGAGTCATGAGGGAGACAGGTTTGGGGACCACAGGATTTCTTCTCTGCTTTTTGCAGATGATGTTGTCCTGTTGGCTCCATCAGAGAATCAGCATCTTCAAATCAGAGACTATGGTTCTCAGTCAGAAAAGGATGTCTTGCCCCCTTTAGGTTGGTGGTGTGAGCTTGCCTCAAGTGGAGGAGTTTAAGTGTCTCGGGATCTTGTTTACGAGTGAGGGAAGAATGGAGCGAGAGATTGACAGGAGGATCTTCTGCAGTAATGCGGTCGATGTACCGATCAGTCGTGGTGAAGAAAGAGCTGAGCTGTAAAGCAAAGCTCTCGATTTACCAGTCAATCTACGCACCTACTCTCACCTATGGTCATGAGCTTTGGGTTATGACCGAAAGGATAAGATCCTGGATACAGGCGGCTGAAATGATTTTCCTCCGCAGGATGGCTGGGCGCTCCCTTAAAGATAGGGTGAGGAGCACGGTCATCCGGGAGGAGTTCAAAGTGTTTCGGGCATGTCCCGCAGGGAGGAGGCCCAGAGGAAGACCCAGGACTCACTGGAGAGACTATGTCTCGCGGCTGGCATGGGAACGCCTCAGTGTTCTCCCGGAAGAGCTGGAAAAAGTGTCTGGGGAGAGGGAAGTCTGGGCATCCCTGCTTGGACTGCTGCCCCCGCGACCCGGTTCCGGATAAGCGGTTGGAAAATGTGATGTGATGAATAAAAAAGAAAAGAATTTAAATATTTCATAGGAACACTTACATTCACATTTTCTTTTTGAACAGGAGGTGCTCAACCACACACACCCACTCCTATGGGCAATTTAGAATTACCAGTCAACCTACTGGGGTATCTGGACAAAACCCAGGCAAACACAGGGAAAACATGAAAATCCCACATCAAATGCCCGTTGCCCCGGGAATCAAACCTGGGACCTCCTAGCTGTGATATGACCAAGCTAATGACTTAGGCACCACATCGCCTCATCTATGAAATATATAGTATATGTGGCACTTAAGTCCGGTTTGCCGAGTCGGGGGAGGAATTGGTTCACTGACCTAAGTCATATCCATTTGTCGGGTCAATGCAGTATTGTATGCCTTAATGTGTTGCTATAGCGATGTCTGATGTAACTGCATGTCAGGTCTCCTGTTTTCCTCTTTCCCACCTCTCTCATTGTCATTTCCTTTCCCAAGCTCTGAACAAACTAATGAAGGTCTGCCAGCAAGCTCTGAACAAACAGATGTTTCTGATTAATTTCCCCATCACTTCAATTAGAAGGTAAATTAAAACAAAAAAGGATTTTTGTTTCTGTTGTTCAGTAAACAGTTTGCGCATGTTCCCTTGTTTCATTCCATGAAAAACACTCGAATGCTAACAAGGCAGATGTATAGCTATTTAATGGACGGGGTAGGTTTTTTTTGCCATTAAAATAATAATGTTGTGGTAATCTTGTACAGGTAATGCTGAGTACATTTTAAGTGTGTGTGTGTGTGTGTGTGTGTGTGTGTGTGTGTGTGTGTGTGTGTGTGGGTTTGTGGTGTCTCATGGTAAGCTGGTGTATGACTAATTTGGCTTTATTAAAGTTTGCATCAATTTTTTCAAAAGCTTTTATTTGACTTTACACTAAAACTGTGACAATAAGATTACCAAGTAAGTACCAAACACTTTACTTTCACTTCTCTATGTCTACCACTTTACACGCCTGGTTTCACAGGCTGGTTTTACACAGGCTGGTTTCTGGATGATATCAATAACTCAACATGTACACCTTAACTTTCTCAGTTGTTGTACATAAACTTTTTCATCAAGGCAATCAAGCTAATGTCAAAGAACTGATACAAATAAATCCCAGGCCTTACCAAAAAGTACAAAATAAACCAAAGTGAAGTTAAATGCAGTTACAGTAAAAATCCCAGGAATGTGTTATGTAATAGTCCATGTACAAAGATGATCATTCATTCATTCATTCATTCATTCATTCATTCATTCATTCATTCATTCATTCATTCATAATATCTTCTAACCTGCTTATTCCTGATTAAAGCTAACACACTGTTAGCATATAGCTGCATTAAACTGAGGTGAGTGGGCTTGCAAAGTTTACTTCTAGCTAAACCACAGAATAGATTTGCTTTTTTTTAATCCTAGTGGCGTGTATACATAAACAGACATCGTAACCCTAAGATTTCCTAAAAACCATGGAGCTAAAAGGAAATGCTCACAATATATTTTGTAGAATATTTTGAGACATTTTTCATGCACTCTTACGAGTTTTAATAAATTATTCAAAAGCTTTTACAAATATTGGACTATTTCCCTCTCTGCAGCCCATGATTACTGAGCTGCTTTTCACAAAGCAAGTTGGACGAGGACACACTTAATCCTGACTTCCTTTGGCCACTTGTACATTTACAGCGATTAACCTCGTTGTGAACCTGCCCTTTTTGTATCAGAGCTACTGCTGATGTCTTAATGTTGGATCCCATGAAGCAAAAATGCAACTGAAAAATATCTAGCAGAAGTTCAAGCCGCGTTTCTGTACGGCTGCTATTAATGCTGAAAGTAAGGGACCTTGAGATGAAATGCACTTTGAGTGTAACCAGGAGTTCAGAAAGCACATTAGGATTAATGCAGTGCTCCTCAAACTGGCTCTCTGGAGTGTTTCACAAGACAACTGTAAATTAAAATGCTATTATCTCTTAGCACAGCCTCTAATGCCTTATTTAATGAAAGGTTTGCTGTTTGGCTTTATGCTAAATGCAATGTCATGATCAAACATTACACTTCATGTGCTTTCAAGGGGTGAAATATTATATTTACATAATTTTCTGATTACACTAAATAGTTGTTCAAGGGATCTCTAGATAGTTTATTTCGCATTCTTGGAAGCCACTTTGCATTATAAAGCAAAAAATGTCCTTTTTTTTAAAGTACAGGAAAATGTTTGGCATAAGTTTGTAAGTTTGGTATACAATTTAAAGGAGTCATATACTACCTATGTTTACTGTTCTCTAGGGCCCATAAGAGTTTTACATTAAAAACATAATCAATAAATAATTTTTGTTCTGTTTTTAACCGTCTCAATAGAACGCTGTGTTTAAATAGGTATGGATGAGTGTTGTCTCAGAAAGGGGCAGTGGTGGCTACGAATCTCTTGACTGGAAGGCAAAAAAGAGCTTCAAGCCCCATAACTGCCATGGAAGACCAGGTTTCAAGTGCCACCACAAATCCCCCACTGTTGGATGGTTGAAAAAAATTGACTGTGTAGTAGTATCACGAATCATATCTGAGGACTGGATTGTCACCTCAAAGACTCTTTCAAATGTCCGTGTTTTACTACATACAAAGATATTGAGGTTTTGATTTAGGAGAAGCATTCCAAAAACACATTCATTCGAAGTCATTCATTTCATTTGGCCTTTCCCATTTAGGTTGTAAGCTCATGAAATGTATGGATGCAGCAACGACTTCTATATGACCCCACAGTTACAACAACACGTGTTCTAGACAGAGTGAGACAGGAAGGAGTAACAGTTCCAACCTTGGCAGAACCCAGTTAGGAGGTTTAATCCTGTCTCAAGCCTGAGAGACGCGTCATACTAGCTCATGCTCTTTTGACCATCAACCACCAGTTTGCATTTCTGTGTCTCTTTCAGCCGCTCCAAAAGGGGCACGACTAGCTATAGAAGTTGAGATTTAGTTGCATTAGCTAAACAGCACTCTTCCATTTTTTTCTGTTACTATTCTGCATCCTTCAGCTCAATTGTTCAGCAAGAATTTCATTCCATTTCTGATGAATGTGAAAAGGTTCGGTTTGAAATGGAGAGGTGAAAAAACCCAACATGTGTTTCTGTGCTGTTCTTCTAAGAACAGCTGCCACTGATGGGCCTTACACACGCAGGGTCTATAAACCCAGCATGTCATTACGCTGCTACAGATGCCAGCTTCTCACAGGAAGAGTGGGCTGTAATGCAAAATAAAAATGAAAATTTCAATCAAATTCTAGGACAGATGTGAAACGGTGTAAACATACTGCTTCACACGCCGAAAAGAAGCGTGTTTGACAAATAAAAAAACTAGCGGCGTCGACCAAGCAGAGACACTTGGCACCCTGTTGCCCATATTGCCTGCGTACTTTTACCTCTGATGTTGTCAGCAATTGCATTTTCTCTCTCAATCCTGCACTCCCTGTGGCCACTCTCCTGCACGCTTGATGCTCCACTGATCATGACGACAGCAAACTCTACACTTTCAACAGATAAAAAAAACATCCTCCCTGTACCTACACATTGCTCTGTATCCCCAATTGCTCTTTAACCATATGTCTCTCTCTCTTGCTTGCTTTCGATATCCAATCCTCTCCATTCCAACCTCTGTACTGTGACAGTTCTGGGTGTCTCCTGAGATGATCTAGTTAAATAAAACAGCTCAGGTGAAGAATTGTAGCAGTTTCTTTCTTTCCATGATATCGCAACATTAGAGAGTTCTCATATCTGTGAATCTGGTCAGAAGGTGTTGGTTAGAAATAGTCACTTCTAGTGGCTGGTTTGACAGCATTTAATGCTAAAGGTCAAGCCACTGGTTTGCCTTAATCTTTTTTAATAAAACGAATGTTACTATAGTAACTGATTAACAGAGAGAGAGAGAGAGAGAGAGAGAGAGAGAGAGAGAAAGAGAGAGAGAGAGAGAGAGAGAGAGAGAGAGAGAGAGA
>JAOTRA010000037.1:11225769-11237106 GCA_026260255.1 Pseudolaguvia tuberculata | reverse complement strand
ATATATAAAACGACAGCAATGATTTAAATCTTTATAGAAATGTTGTTTTGTTGTTTAGTTTTCATTCATTTAGATTTTTTTATGAATTAATAGTTAAAAAAGGCAGCGCAGTGGCGTATTGGATAGCACAGTCTCCTCACAACAAGAAGGTCCCGGGTTCGAATCGGGAGTTTGCATGTTCTAGTCCAAAATAGATAATTGAAAGTGTGTGTGTAAATGTAATGTAAATACGAATATATAGTCAGATTTATATATTCATTTAATTAATTACACTGTATATTCAACTATAAAGAATTGCTAGGCATAGAAAGAAAGGCATTGCTATACCTGCTACTATCCTTACAGTAAATTTCAGACATTCCATCTTAAATTATACTGTAATTATTCGATATAGCTTCAATTGGCAAAAATAACAATAGTAAAGATATTTCTTTTTAAGGCAAACATTATTTTCATGTTGTGCTCTTACAATAACACACAAAAAGACATCCTGCCCCTGAGGAATTTGTTAACTCTCCAAAGCACAAAAACCTATCAGACTGCTGGCATGATCTCACCTTTGAGGTCGTTTAGTAAGGAGGCGAGAGCACTGTGATGTAATCGGCTTTAGAGACATACAAGCTGCTCATCGCACTCACCACAGGTGATATTGTCCAGCTGCTCGGCTTGGCAGAGAAGCAAAACTCTGCTACATTATATTTATCACCACACATTATCACCACACTCGGAGACTGACACATCATCTCTGCCTAAAACATGGGACTTTATCAGAACTATCAGAATCCAACAGACTATTATCTGTTATATAAGGGGGAAGTGGTAGCCTAGTGGTTAAGGTGTTGGACTAGTACCTGAAAGACCGGGGTTCGATTCCCACCTCCACCAAGCAACCACTGTGGGCCCTTGAGCAAGGTCCTTTACCCACAATTGCTCAGTTGTAAAAAGAGAGAGACCAAATGTAAGTCGCTCTGGATAAGAGCGTCTGCTAAATGACTAACTGTAACTGTATATATTTCAAATAAAAAAAAGCTTTTCTAGACTGTAGGTCTTATAAGGATTGAATTGCACTGTATAGATATAATAAGTGGTGCATGTCTTTGAAAGTAATAAAAAGTGCTTTATAACTCACTGTTACAAAAATTATTTTGAAATGTTAATGTTTGAAATGTTTATTAACTCCGGTTTCCTCCCACAGTCCAAAAACATGCAGATTAGGTCGGTTGGTGATTCTAAATTGTTCATAGGTCTGAATGTGTGTGTGAGTGGTTGTTCGTCTATGTGTGGCCCTGCGATGGACTGACAATCTGTCGAGGGTGTACCCTTGCGTGTAAGAAATATGAATAAGGTGTAAGAAAATTCTTAAGCGTGTAAGAAAATGAAAGAATGAGTGAATGAATAGTTTACTAGAATCTGCTGAACTGTTTTGTTTTTATTAAACTTGACCTTTTATGGCACCACAAACACCCATTTAACTATGTTTACGTTTCTAATCAGTGAGATAGATCTGAAAGTACAAAATTAAACAAGGTCCCGAGTTAGTGAATTAGTGAATAACTGGGTAAGAAAATGAATGAATGAATGAATGAATATAATACAATTATTCGTTCATTCATTCATCTTCTTACCCGCTTATTCCTGAATTCGGGGTCAAGGGGTCTGCTGCGCCTATCTCAGCACACATAGGGCGAGAGACGGGGTTACACCATGGACGGGTCGCCAGTCCATCTCAGGGCAACACATAGACAAACAACTATTCCAAATAAATCTGTTTACAGTCTGCCTGTTAATTTAATGCATAACAGCTATGTTAAACAAAAACACGTTTTTGCAGACTTAAATTACATTGTTAAAGATTTGGTAAGTGGCTTTTGTTTAACTTTTGGTAGCTCCAAAAGTTTCAGTCTGCCGAGGTTCATGTTCTTCACTTTTTGCTGCGGTACAGTAATAGTCTCTGTCAACACTCTGCACACAATTACTGCGATTTTTCCTTTTCTGCCTCCTCCCATTTGGGTCCTCAGAAAATTGTTGGAGTCCACAGATTCAGCTTAGTGAAACACAACTCTGAAGCTTTCTGACGCCTACAATTTGAGATCTTTGGCCCATCTTTGAAGAGGATTAATTTGTGGCCACAGCAGCTTTGGCACGTTCCTGTTCGAGTATTCAGTGCACTAAAAGCCTGCTAATAGTTTCTGTAGTTATGCGCTTCTAAGTTTAACTTTCTCAGCCCTGTTTCTATAGCAGCATCACAACAGTTGTCATTGAAAAAAAGAATACTTGATAATTACTTTGTTAAATAGTACCATGAACAAAAATATAGCTCATTATAAGAATCTGCTCTCAAAAATATCTTCACACTGTCACCTTCAACAAAAGTTTTTCAAACAAACTCATATTACCTTTATGGACTCTGACAATTAAACTCTTGTTGATCTCATTGAAGAAAGTAATAATATGAAAACCCATTGGTGAGCATTCATCCATCCCTCAATGTATACAGCACTGAGTCACTTTCCTTATATGTATTTATTATTATTGCGCTGCTCCTAAAGGTGCTATAAATGTAAAGTTAAATATGTTTCATATGCTCATCTACTCTGTTTTTTGGAACCATACAGTTAAATAAAACCATATACGTTTTAAATTGTTCATAGAAGTGAGTGTGAGTGTGGCACTGTCATAGACTGGCAACCCATGTCACACCTTTCGGCTGAGGCTGACCGGGCCCGTGGGGTAAGACCTGGCTACCTGATGCTCACAAGCAAGCTCCAAACCTCAGGCCTGGCTCGAGGGTGGGACACGGTTGCACCATACCGCCAATGTCACTAGACTTCATGTTTGTATTACTATTAAGGGGCTATTAGACCGAAGTCTGGCCTTCCCTTAGGACCTGTTTGGCATGGAAGACCCTAGAGGGAGCATGTAGCCCCGACAACATGTAATTTTTTCTTGCTTGCTTATAAAAACAAATAAATTGTAAGAAGGATTTGTATTCTCTGTATTTTCTTATATGTATGTTTATAAGGAGCAAAGAATATGACTGATGCACATAGAAAATGAGCTTATAATACATCTGACACAAAAGTTCAATTTACTAAGGCAGTGGCACATCACAGCAAACTATATATATATATATATATAGTTACATCTTTCTATTGTACATATTGTGCATTGTATGTACGAACCATCTCCTGACAACCTGATCTTTGGATCTTTTGGATTATTTCAGCATCCTTTACCATGATAATAATCTGGTATGCTGCAGTACAGAGTTGGAGCACTGTCACAGTCCTATCACTTACACACTGCACCACATAACTCTTCTCTGCAGATATTAAAGGCTTAATGTTGAAATGCATTTCGGGTATTCTGGAAAGATTACTGAGCCAAGCCTGTCTTTTTTGGGGCATGTTTCTTCTTTTCTACTCATGCTTTAGATGAAGCTGTGTTTGTCTTTGCATATAGCATGCACTTCTTTTATTGAGTAGCACCACAATAAATAACCTACCTCTGAGCGTTTAAATATTAAAGGAGCGGTAAAGGGGCTTATTTATCATATCACAGCATATTTGAATGTTGGGTTTAGAGCGCAGGATCACCTATGATACAGCACCCCTGGAGTAAGGATGAAGGAGCCAATCATGGCAGACTGGTAGAAGTCAGGTTTAAACTTCCTGGTCATCAAATCAACAACTCAGTGCCTTAACCATTTGAGCCTCCACTGACAGAAAAAGGATTGTGTAATATAGGCACAAGAGCGTCACAGAAAATATTCCATTTTATCCCAACTTTCTGTGAATGTAGTTATCACCAAATCTCAGTGACAGCTGATGTTTCGTGCTGACTGACAGCTAACTCCTCGGAGGGAAATGTGCATCTTCTGGCACACACTAAAAAGCAACCACCAGGTAATTTTTTTTAAATTGGTGTCAATACAGTTTTAAACAGCAGCTTAACACGCTGGTCTTTAGGAACAAGTTTTTAGATATAAAAATATTTAATGTCATTAAAATCTACAGTATTTACGGCCGGTGACGTAGTGGTTAACATGGTCGCCTCACAACAAGAAGGTCCCGGGTTTGATTCCCGGGCCGGGTCTCAGTTTGCATGTTCTCACCGCGCTTGCATGGGTTTCCTCTAAGTTCTTTGATTTCCTCCCACAGTCCAAAAACATGTACATTAGGTCGATTGATGATTCTAAATTGTCCATAGGAGTGAATGTGTGTGTGGGTTGTTGTTTGTCTAAGTGTGGCCGTGTGATGTACTGTCGACCTGCCCAGGGTGTACACCTGTCTCTTGCCCTATGTGAGCTGGGATAGGCTTCAGCAGACCCCTGTGACTCCGAATTAGGGAATAAACAGGTTAGAAGATGAATGAATTCATGAATGACTCTATTTACTATAGTGTCCTATAATATTTCTCACAATATTGTCTAACTGTGTTCATGTCTCTCTTAATGGCATGTATGAAAGTAGTTTTTAAAAGGATTACTTGGGGCAGTTTATGCATATAAAAGTGTACTTTTTTCACACAAATGTCTACAGTAAAAAGTGATATTAAACCCATTAATCCCATTCCATCCCATTTAATACCCTGCAATTTGAGATGCCCCAAGTGTTTTTATATGCATATTAAAACGTTGTGTAGGGTAAAATAAACAAAATTGAAAATGTCTCATGCTAAAATCCAGCAGTTACATGACTAATGACCAGTAGAATGAAACGTGGTGTACTAGTACCATTGGACAGACAGCATTATATATATATTTAAAAAGGACCTTGCCTTTATTACTAAGCTACCACTTTCATGATTACCCTCTGTAGCAGACACCCATTTATCAAAGTTGAGTGCAAAACGCTCAATAAAGCACAATAACAGGTTTTGGGAATTGAACTCACAACTTTTATATCAGCAGCCTAATAACTTGTCATCTTGCATTAATTTAAACTAAAAATATCAACACAGCAGACCTTAATCTGTCCATCTCAATCACTTTTGCTACAACTTTCATGCAAATGCCTCATTGTCATTGGTGTCATCTTATAGATTGCTAATGAGTCAATTGTCTTCTGTAATTGTGTCGCTTGATAGAACTCTCTATAATGTTGGACATTAACTACGAAAGAAAGCTCTTACCAGTCAAATCCAAACAATTTGTTCATTCATTCATTCATTCATTCATTCATTCATTCATTCATTCATTCATTTTCTTACCCACTTATTCCCTATGGCGGGGTCACTGGGGTTTGCTGGAGCCTATCCTGGCGGACATAAAACTCTGCACAGAAAGATCAAACCCAGGATCTTCTTGTTGTGAGGCGATCGTGCTCACCACTATGCCACTACGCCACCGTGCCTCCCCAAACCTTTTGTCATTATTGAAATTTGTTCATCTGTTAAATGCAATAGACATGTGATGTTAACCCAATGCACTGCACCATGTTACTATCAGAAGCCAATCTTACAATCAGTCAAAGGAGAACAATGATTTCAGTGTAAATATAGTTCTGATTCTTTGTGGAATTTAACTTTGAAAAGGCACAACGCCAAAACCTGCAACAACACATCATGTTATATACAAAACTCCACCCGTCCTCCATTGTGTGTACTGTCCCAAAACAGCACTTCAGTAAAGCAAACTGTGCAGCTGGAGAGTGGTGGTGACAGGAACACTTGTACTCATCAAGCACCCAACTGGGCAGCTGTAGGAGAAATTATATTGATATTACTGTATTTCTAGTTACTATAATTACTACAGTTCCTTCCAGGTTAGTTAACAGCTTGCAATTTTATCTGTGAAACAAAACAAGAAGAGTGATTTCTGTTTTTTTTAAATCAAATGACAACAACAAAAATAGTGACTCTGAAGTCGGGTAGTTATATTTTGGAAGCTTGTTAAAGTCACAGCTGGAGGGCAAGCTGCACCTGAAACAGGGGCTCATCATGAGCTGCAGGTGCAGCATCAGGGAGCTCAGTGGTGTTTTAATCGTTTACCACTTTTGGTTGGTTGTTTACATGCATTTTCTTCCTAACTCCATGTAAAAGCAAATGGAGGGTACCATGACCTAGATGAGAGGAGGCAAAATTAGTTTTTATGCCAATGTGACCCTTAACTACCAGGCCCCACAAAGACAAACAACCATACACACTATCACACTCACTATAGGCAATTTAGAAAGACCAATCAATCTAATATACATGTTTTTGGACTGTGAAAGTAAACCTGAGTACCGAGAGAAAACCCATGCAAGCCCAAGAACATGCAAATTCCACACAGAACTCTGCAGTTGTCTCGGAATCAAATCCAGACCACCTGTAAGGAACTGATCTTAGCCTCTTCCTCTTGTTTAGCGTCGTCTCCAAAAAGAGTTTGGAATGTATCCCGAGTACGCTAATCTGTAAGTGTGTGCTTTCGTTTCTGTTTACGTTTGTTTCCCGTTTTTGTGTAAACTGCGTTTTAGTTTCACTTTGTGTTTTTGAGTTTGGTTAATAAAAGTGTGTGCCTGCAAGATGGATCTTGCTTTCATCATTCCGTTACATAATGATCCGCCAACAAAGGATCCAGTGGGACACTCCCAGATACCAACTGCACTCTTGGACACAGCGGCGGGTTATTACCAGCTCTTGCCACTCTACAGGAACAATCGCAAGCGCTTCACACGCCATCACCGGAGCTGGCCCCCATCTTCCCCTACAAGTTTAACGGTGATCCGGTGAGGTGCATTTAGTTTATGTGGGATTGTGAAACGTACATTAATGCACATAGGCAGGAGTTTCCCACAGATCGCTTAAAGTGTGATTTCGTGTTTATGCATTTGTGCGACAGTGCTTTATGTGCGGTAGCTGCAGCCTGGGACCTGAGCTGGGGTCAATATGGAGAGCAGGGTTTCCCAGATCTTCGAGGGGAATAAACAGGTTAGAAGATGAATGAGTGGTCTCAGTCAGCAAAGTCACAGGGCAATCAAGCGTCTTCAGAGCCCTCTGTGTCTTCAAAGCCTTCTGTGTCTCCAGTGTCCCTGTGTCTCCAGAGTCTTACAAGTCGCCAGAGTCTTATGTGTCTCCAGTGTCTTATGTGTCTCCAATGTCATCTGCTTCACCAGGGTTGCCTGGGGCCTTACTGCCTTGTCAGTTTCTCCCATGTCTCCAGTGTCATCAGTGACTCCCGTGTCATCAGTGTCTTCTATGTCTTCATTGTCTTCAGTGTCTCCTATGTCTTTAGTGTCTTCAGTGTCTCCAACGTCTTTAGTGTCTTCTGTGTCTTCAGTGTCCTCAGCGCCTTCAGAGACCCCTCTTCACCTGCATTGGCGCCTTCTGCCTCACCTGTCGACAATTCTTTGGTTGTGGCAAGAGTAGAGACTGTAAACTTTGTTTGTTCTCCAGGGCCACCTATTAAGGTTTATACCTTGGATTATTGTGCAGATCCCCTTTGCCTGTTTGTGCCAGTATGGCATTTTTTCTGTTGATTTATTGACCCTGTTCAGTTATATCATTTTTCCATTTACCCTGGTTAATTCTATCTCTGGTTTTCTCCTACCTTTGTCTCCTGTCTGACATTTTTCTGTCCTTACCTCCATCTGCTGTTGCTAGTCTGGTTATTTTTGTTGTCTGTGTCCGTGTCTGTCCATTCCAGTTCTTGTCTGTGCTTCGCTTGTGTGCCTTTTTATCCAGTCCCCCTTTCTTGCTTTGGTTTCTCTCCCTATTGCAGTCTCTGGCTTTCTCTTTGTTTCATTTGCTTTCCCCGTTTCAGTTGCTTACTGGTGCCCCACCTGTTCTGCCTGGCTGTTTCTTTTTTCTGTCACAGCTCCTTTCTTTCCGTTCCAGCCAGTCTCAGTTTCAGCCCCTGTCTGGTTCCTGTTTTTGTGTCCTGCTTCTGCCTCAGTGCGCGCTCCCTTGTGTGTGCGCTTTCTGGTTTGTTCTCCTGTCTGTACTTTGGTTACATTCCCTTTTCTCTCGTTCCTCTTTCTCCTGTCTCTGCTCCTGTGGACGCTCTCCTGTCTCTGTTTCCGTGCGCGCCCTCCTGTCTCTATTTCCGTGCGCGCTCATTAACTGTTGTTTATTTAAATGCGCGGACTGATTATCAGACGAGTGTCGTGTTCTCCAAGAAGACTTTTCTGTTTATGTTTGTTTCCAGTTTATGTGTAAACCGCGTTTTTGTTTTACTTTGTGTTTTTGAGTTTGGTTAATAAAAGTGTGTGCCTGCAAGATGGATCCTGCTTTCATCAGTCCGTTACACCACCGTGCCGCGTGCAATGATTCATACTAATATAATACTTTGACACTAGAATATGTTCTGTACAGTCAAAGGATCTTTCTGTGTGGCCTTTGCATGTTCTTCCTGTGCTTATGTGGGTTTAATCTGGATTCTCTAGTTTCCTCTCACAGTTCATAAACTTTCATGTTAGATTGATTGGTGATTCTAAATTTTCCATATAAGTGTGTGTGTGTGTGTGAGTGGTCTTGTGATGGACTTGTGACCTATCTAGGGTATACCCCTCCTGCCTATTATCTTTCAGAGTTCTTTGATAGGCTCCAGCAGACCTCTTGATTCCGAAGTAGGGAATAATTGGTATATAAGATAAAAGAATAAATTAATCATAGTGAAACTTTAATAGCCTATAATCCATTTTAAGGGATTTACAAGGTTGTACTTGCTCATTTTTTTGTTGAACCTGACAAGTTTGTCTTAATTCATCTTAAAAAGTGTTGGGGTCCCGCAGCCATGCACCCACTCACTGTTCAATACTTTTGCTATTCTTCCCACACTCCAATTAAATACATTCCACTGTGGCTGAGACTTGGAAGAAATCCGGATGTGATATAGCAAAGTCCTTGCCAACTACATTTCATTTGTTCAATCAGAGGAGAAAAATCCCTCTGCTGGCTTAGCAAAAATGGCATATCAGTGATAGACATATACCACTGTGCAGCCTGAACTCATTACTAGGATGAACAGTACCAAGACAAGCTTCCAAAATTCTCCACTATCATTTCCCCTGGGTTACTGTATGTAAACTTCAGTTTTAGTCATGAACTGAACTGGAGTATTGCATGTTTGGCCTGTACATAATGGTGGCAAATAAAACCACACCAATCCTTAAATTTAGCTGACACAAGGAAAATAAATAATATAGGAGTGTCAAACTTTTTAACTAACATTACATAAAATTTTTTGTGTTAATAAAGATCTACTATGCAAAAGTAGTTCTGAACATCTTGATATTATTGTTCATTCGTTCATTCTTTCATTCATTCATCTTCTAACCCAATTATTTCCTAAATCAAGGTCACGAGGGTCCTTCAAGGGTGAGAGGAAGGGGTACACCCTGGACAGTTTGCCAGTCCATCACAGGGCACAACAACCACTCACACACATATTCACTACTATTTTGGCTCACCAATCAACTTAATGGACGTGCTTTTGGACAGTGGGACAAAACAGGTGTACATGGAGGAAACTCATGTAAGCATGGGGAGAACATGCAAACTTTGTACAGAACGTTCCGTGGCCTTCTTGTTGTGAGGTGACCGTGCTAACCACTACAGTACAGTAAAGTCTTGTTTTATCTTTAAATTTTTTTACATTTCTACAATTCTACATTTTTAACAGCCTTCCTGATCTCCAATCGTTTTGCATGTTTGTCACAGATCACAGATGTTTCAGATCACCAAACAAATTTAAATATAAGTCATGAGTAAACAAACCCAACCATCAGGGTTGCACAAGCCAGTGCATTCTTAGTGCCGGTCCCAAGCCCGGATTAATGGGGAGGGTTGCATTAGGAAGGGCATCCAGTGTAAAACTGTGCCAAATTAAATATGCGTATTACAAATAAGAATCTCATACCGGATCGGTCGCGGCCCGGGTTAACAACGACCATGGTACTATGACTGGTAAAGGGAGAGTGTTAGCTGACATGATGGAGCATAGAAAGGTGGATATCTTATGTGTTCAGGAGACCAGGTACATGGTGGTGGATTTAAACTGTTTTATCATGGTGTAGATGGAAAGAGAAATGGTGTAGGTGTAATCCAGAAGAAGCAGTACATTGAGAGTGTGGTGGAGGTGAAGAGAGCTTCTGATAGGGTGATGAAAGTGAGTCTGGAAGTTGAGGGCGTGATGATAAATATCATCAGTGCTTATGCACCACAAGTAGGTTGTGAGATGGAGGAAAAGGAAAGATTCTAAAGTGAGTTAGATGGAGTGGTGGAGAGTGGAGCAGACTTCAATAGTAATATTGGTGAAGGGAACAGCGGTGATGAGGATGTGATGGGTAGGTATGACTTTAAAGAGAGAAATATGGAAAGGCAGATGGTGGTAGATTTTGCTAAAAGTATGGAGATGGCAGCGGTGAACACATATTTTAAGAAGAAGGAAGAGCATAGGTTGACGTATAAGAGTGGAAGAAGTTGCATACAGGTAGACTATATTTTTTGCAGGAGAGGTAACCTAAAAGAGATTGGGGACTCTTGTGATAAGGAAGACAGCTAGGAACGTACTTGGTGTGACATGTGGAAAGGTAAAGGAAGACAAAGAGACGTAGTGGTGGAATGAGGAAGTGCAGGAAAGCATAAAGAGAAAGAGGGTGGCGAAACAGAATTTGGATAAGCAGAGAGATGAGAAAAGTAGGCAGGAGTATAAAGAGATGAGGCAGCAGGTGAAGAGGGAAGAAACAGGTGTATGAGGTGCTGTATGAGAAGTTGGAGACTAAGGAGGGAGAAAAGTATTTGTAGCGGTTAGCCAGGCAGAGAGACGTACTGGAAAGGATGTACTGCAAGTTAGAGCAATAAAGGATACAGATGGAAATCTATTGGTTAGTGAGGAGTGTGTGTTGAAAAGGTGAAGCGAGTATTTTGAGCAGCTGATGAATGAGAGAGAGAGAAAGTTGGTTGATGTGGAGATGGTGGAGCAAGAAGTGGATAGGATGAGTAAGGCAGAAGTGAGAGCAGCTATTAAGAAGATGAAGAATGGAAAAGCAGTTGGACCAGATGACATTCCAGTAGAAGCGTGGGGATGTTTAGGTGAGATGGCAGTAGAGTTTCTGACTGAATTGTTTAACAGGATTTTGGAAAGTGACAGGGATGCCTGAGGAATGGAGTGTTTTTTAAGAATAAGGGAGATGTGCAAGCGTGCAGTAACTAAAATGGAATCAAGTTGATGAGTCAAACCATGAAGTTATGGGAAAGAGTAGTGGAAGCTAGGCTGAGAGAAGAGGTGCCAATCTGTGAGCAACAGTATGGTTTCATGCCAAGGAAGAGTACCAAGGATGCCATCTTTGCTTTGAGGATGTTGATGGAGAAGTATAGAGAAGGCCAGAAAGAGTTGCATTGTGTGTTTGTGGA
>JAOTRA010000037.1:11179010-11194511 GCA_026260255.1 Pseudolaguvia tuberculata | reverse complement strand
TCAGAGGGGACCGAAGGGACCAAAGGGGACTCAGAGGGGACCGAAGGGACCAAAGGGGACTCAGAGGGGACCGAAGGGACCAAAGGGGACTCAGAGGGGACCGAAGGAACCAAAGGGGACTCAGAGGGGACCGAAGGGACCAAAGTCACATACTGATGCATGTGACAAATAAAATTAGAATATATAAAATAACTCCTATGATGTAGTGTGAACATTTGTGGGCACCTAACTAAAATCTTTGTTTCATTTTAAACATTCTGCTATAGACTTTTTCACGCACATCAGCACCTTAAATCACTAACCTCATATGCACCATTTTGTCATTTTATTTATGTATATAAATATTCACATTTCTGGAAAGGCTTTTCACTAGACTTTGGAGCACAGTTGTGGGATTTATGGAAATCTCCATATACATAGCATTTACACTTTACATACATAAGGTGATGTGCAGTACAGCAGTAAATTACTGCTTGGTCATTAAGAAAGAAAAGAAAGATGAGGAAGAAGGAAGATTGGCTTCTACATCAGTATGGATGTGTGTAAGGAGCAAAGACAGAAGTTGATGGTACTGTGACGTGAAATCCTTCTGCAAAATTGATTATACTTTAGATCAAACTTTATAGAATGATGAGAAAGTCACATGATGTCCGACATAACTGTTAACTGTGAAGGTAGCCATAGAGAGGTGCCTACAAACTTTATAACGCAGTTTTACTATGTGCATTAGGAGTATTTTTATTTACTTTAATATCTACACAGCATTTTATTTATTTATCTTTCAACACATTCTGCATTTTTATATAGAAGTTCTGTTCTTTGTCTGTAGGCGTGTGTGTGTGTGTGTGTGTGTGTGTGTGTGTGTGTGTGTGTGTGTGTGTGTGTGTGTGTGTGTGTGTGTGTGCGTGCTTCTGGTAAAAATAATCTTGCATCAAGTCAACATTATTAGATTGCTGCAGAGACACTAAGTCCACTCCTGCTGTTTACACCATTCTAAGTTAACATGAGAACTGTCGATATTTTGGAACAGGTTTTCCTTCTGGAATTTGGCTGATTTTCTGGAATGACTGAGATAAATGTTAATTATTTCACGTGTCATTTTTCTATTCTTGATTGCGGTAGAGTTCATTTAACGTAATTGGACACAGGTGTTGCTGAGTCACAGCGTGCCATGTTGAATTTTCTTTTTTTTTTTTTTTTTTGCCAGCACCAAAGCCATTTCCAAAATTTCTTTACGCAAGGGCAAACTTGGCGTGGAAACGTGTTGCGTGAAACATGTCCATGTTGCCAAATGGCATACAAATGTTAAACCATTAAAATGTCGTTTTACTCGTTTTGGTAATGAAGACTTACTTAAAACCAATTCAGCACTCTCATAAACACACACGCTTCGATCTCTTCAACCCCACTAGAACTCCGCCAAACTCCTTACTTCGTTTCCTGGGACTGTTGCCATGGAGACAGTGCTTACTTCAGTGCTTTCCAACAGTGCTGTTTTGCGTTTTCTCACAGTCGTGACTGTTGTGATTGGAGTTCTCCTTCCCTCATATACTGTACATTAAAAGGTATTATACAAAGACTATAAATATAGAAAGACAAAAAAAAAATCAACGTGAGGAATGAGAAGTGACTTTTTCCTGCACAGTTAATTGTCAGTAAAGTTTATCATTAATAGAATAATATATGTTCTTACAGAGGAATGAAAAAAGGGAGGAAAAATAAGTATAGATTTCTATGCATTAAAAATTTAAAAGAATGTTTAGATATAATTTTTAATGACAACCAAAAGTTGTATTATTTGTGGCTTTTTGCCAAGTATCTTGCTATTATGCTAGTTAGCAAATTAGCTGTCATAATAACTAGCTATAAAAACAATTATTTTAAAGAGCGTATGTTTGGCCAGTGGCATTGGTGCAATGCGTTAAAAATACAAAAATGCAGCCAAAAATAAAAGGACTGCTGCATACCAGTAACCCGGGTTTGATTCCGGCTCTGCCCCTCTCTCCTTTCGTTGTTTGATCTTTAATCTGTGCTGGGAATGAAACCCTGATCTTCCAGATAGCAGTCCAACACCTTATCCACTTCATTCTTCCTCTTTATATACTTCTCCTAGGGTGTCTGCTGTGAATGCCAATGTATAGAAATACACTATATTAATCTATATTATATAAATAATCCCATCACATCTGTGTCAGTGTTTTTAAACAGTTTCCTCTACATTTTACATTAAATCACTCAACTTCTAACCTAGTTCTAACCTAGTTCCCTTATTCGGTGTCTCATGCACCCAGCATTATGGCTGCACAAGCCAGTGCTTTCTTAGTGCCAGTCCCAACCCTGGATAAATGTTGCATTAGAAAGACCATCCAGCATAAAACGAGCCAAATCAAATATGCAGATCACAAATCAGAATTTCATACCGGATCGGTCAAGGCCCGTGTTAACAACTGAGGCCAAAGGAGGAGAAAGACGGCAGAGCTGGAGTTGGCAGAGTTGAAAATGTTGAGATTTTCATTGGAGAAATGAGAATGGATTAGAAATTAGTTTATTAGAGAGACGGCGCATGTTTTGGAAACAAGGTGAGGGAGGCTAGGTTATGATGGTTTGGACATGTGCAGAGGAGGGACATACAGTATATTGGTAGAAGAATGCTGAGGATGGAGGTGCAAGGCAGGAGGAAATGAGGAAGACCAAGGAGGAGGTTTATCGATGTGGTGTATTGTATTCGCAATACAATAGAAATGCCCCAACCAAAAATTGTGTGCAAACATTAAAGCAGACATCCTAAATGCGACCATAAACGTCCAAGTTCTTACACACTACCAGAATACATATTGTCTTATAAAATGCAGTCTACTTGTTCACAGTGGTACAGTTCTGTGTTTACTAGCAAGGTGTCCACAAACCTTTGTACTTTGTTGACTGTATATAGATTCAATAATTGGCTGCATTAAAACCAGATTCAGGTCTGAAAATGAAACATTGCAAACCATATTGCTCTGGTTAACACACATAAACAGCTCCATCCATCATTTATTGTTCCTCTGTAAAGTATAAAATGATTTGGCTGATACACTGAAGTGACTAGAAAGATCCCAGTGCCTTCTGGGTAAAATCTGTTCCTGAAGTCAACAGCGTTGATCGTTTATTCCCTTATCCACAAAAAAGACCTTCTAGCAAACTTCACTTCAGCTAAGAAAGTAATAAAATATTTAAATTTGAGGGTGATAAAGAATGATTTACAACCTTACTATGTCAGACACGTACAAACAAGTGAGCAGTCCCTCTCCGAGTGAAAGTCTCCGGAGGCTAGAGGTACCTGTTCTTTCTAATTTGATGGTTCCTTGTTGACGACAGTTTTGGACAGCTTGAAGGTAAAGACAGTCTGATTTCCAAAAAAAACAGCTTTCCACTGAGTTTTAGGCAGGTGTAAATTTATTATTGATGAATTTGGATTTAGTTTCTCCACCAGTGTATAAAGATTGAGTTGTGCACCCCAATCATGCGGTTGATTGATTAACGGCCAATCACAGATCACCAATTGCGTTTAATGTTAGATCACTAATTAATGTTGATTGATTAGCTTTTTCCATAATAATCTCTACAGTTCCTATTAATTATTATTTTTTTATTATATCATTAACAATTATTATTAAATAATGTCCTATTTACCAGTCACTATTTGGGATCTTTCTGTATGCAGTTTGTATGTTCTCCTCCGGGTACTCCAGTTTCCTCCCACAGTCCAAAAACATGCAAATTAGGTCAATTGGTGATTCTAAATTACCCATAGGAGTGAATGTTTGTGTGAATGGTTGTTTGTCTATGTGTTGCCATGTGATGGACTGGCGACCCGTCCATGGTGTACCCCTGCCTCTCATCCTATGTTTGCTCGGCTAGGCACCAGCAGACCCCCCACAACCAAGAATTAGGGAATAAGCAGGTTAGACGATGAATAAATGAATGATTAAAAAGCTGAATAAGTTAAAAAAATCTTTTTAAAAAACACAAATGTGATAAGAGATTTTACTAATGATCAGTTTTGTTCATTATTGTTTGTCATGTTCTTAATAGTTTTTTGGGATCAAAGGCCAAACATTTCAAGCAAGCAAGGGTCATACCCATCTTGAAGAAATCTGCTCTGTATCCATCGGATGTCAACAACTACAGACCGGTATCACTTCTCTCCTTTTTTTCTAAATTTCTAGAATGTCTTTAACCAACTGTCTGTTTATCTCTCTCAGAATAACCTTCAATACTCCAAAACGTCTGGCTTCAAAGTGGCACATTCCACAGAGACCACCCTACATGCAGCTAGATCAACCAAGCCTTCCTCTGTTCTCATTCTGCTAGACCTTTCAGCAGCATTTGACACGGTCAATCATAAGACCATGCTGAGCAGCTTAGAAATGATTTGCCTCCTACTTGGAAGGTTGATCATACCAGGTAACATGGAGAGGATCTACATCTGCCCCACGCAGACTCTCCACTGGTGTCCCACAAGGCTCAGTACTTGGGTTCTTCTTTTTTCTGTCTTCACCTTTGGTGAAGTAATCTTTTCTCATGGGTTTTCTTATCACTGTTATGCTGATGACACTCAACTCATTTTCTCCTTCCCTCTCTCAGATACCACAGTTTCTGCTAGAATCTCTGCATGCCTGGCAGACATATCTTTATGGATGACTGCTCATCAACTGAAACTCAACCCGAAGAAAACAGAACTTTTTGTGATCCCAGCTGATTCTTCTCCAGGTCAGGATCTCAGGATTACTCTCCACAACGATCTGCTCTCTGCTTCTGTCACTGCTCGTAACTATGGACGACAATCTATTCTTTACTTCTTATGTCACTAATGTAACTCGCTGTTGTCAATACCTTCTCTACAACATTAGAAGGATTTGACAATTTGTTCAAAAAATCCCTCTCAAGAGTTTAAGGTTGCTTATATTTTAAGTCTGTAACTTATTATTGTTTCTAATAACTGATACATTTTTCTCTTTGACCAATTACTGATAATTATCAGTTTTTTGTTTTCAACCACAAATCTCAGATTGGTATTAACCATGGTAGATTTATGTTTAGGTAATGATTAATTACTGATTACTATGATTACTATTTGTCTTAATGACTAAACAATGATCACTATACTTTTCCAAAGACAACTGATTCTAGTTTCCAACAACGTATCACTCTTTAATTTCTTTTAATAGTGTAACCAGATTTAGATTTAGTTTGATTCATCTTCATTCAAGTTCATAGAGGTCTGCTAGTGGCTATCCCCATGCACTTAAGGCAAAAGGCAGGAGTATACCCTGGACAGGTTGACCAGTGTATCGCAGGGCCAAACACAGGCAAACAACCACACACACGCATAAAAACTCCTATGAGCAATTTAGAATGTTTTTAGACTGTGGGAAGAAACCGAAGTATACAGTGAAAGCCTAAGAAAGCGTGGGGAAAACTCGACACGGAAAGACCCTTGATGTGAGACAACCGTGCTAAAGACTATGCCACCGTGCTAAAATATAATTTCACCAAATTGATCACTTAACTAGAACAAAGTGAAGAAAAAAAACCAAGGCCAAAAATAAACAAAAAGAAACAATGGTACAAATGAGCTATAGAAACCAGGAGGTAAACAGAGATTGTACATTGTGTGTCTCATAATGTTTTGACTGGTCACATTGGTCCAGGACAGGGAAACTTGTTCTTTCCATTTCCCCATCTTAAAAACTTTGAGTCATAGCGCAGGGTATTATGATAGCTATGATACAGCCCCTCTAGAGCAGGAAGGGTTAAAGATCCAGCAGTGGTGGTGCTTGAAATTTGGTTTTAGAATTAACAACTCAGCAACCAGTTGAGCTCCGACTACCCCATGACTTCCTTACTAGTTATTTATTTTCACAACAGTAATTGTTACTGACCTTTTGGCTTGACTTCATCAATTGATCCTCACAAAACCTGTTTGCTTGCTTTTTTGCCCATGCCCATGATTAACTGACATGACTGTCTGCATAAAAGCTAGCAGTACCGTTACGTTGTTAATGGTTGAACTCTAGAGATTAGATAAACTCTGCTGTACTGCACCATTTCTCTGCTTATTTTTCCCTGGAACTGCGGCAGTTCCAGGTTTGCACGCGTATGAGAGGATTATGCCATGAGTCACTTTAATATACTTCTCTGAGATTATCCAGCTTGAACACAATTACTTCAAACAGGAAGGATTAATTTGGTGCCATTTAACATTGTAACATGACTTGGCTGACATTATAAGCGTGGAGTTAAAAGAGGATTTCGCCCCATTTTTCAGGAACCAAAGTTCAATGTAAGCCATTTTTCTTTTATAATAAGCTAATACGATTCCACGGAGCCCTTTGTAACAGCAAGCGTAATCTGCTTAATGAAATTCAAAAAGAGTTACAGAGGAATAACGCTTAAAACTTTACATGCATATGGTAAAATAAAGCAAGGGTAAAATGTATTATGCCTTTTTTCTTTATGTTAAAACAGGTTAGTTTAAAGAAAGAATGAAAGAAAGAAAGAAAGACAGAAAGAAAGAAAGAGAAAGAAAGAAAGAAAGAAAGAAAGAAAGAAAGAAAGAAAGGCGGGGATGAAGTGGTTTGAAGATCCCGCGTTTGATTTCCAGGCCAGAGATCTTTCTGTGCAGAGTTTGTATGTTCTCCCCGCGCTTTCGTGGATTTCGTCCTAGGTACTCCGGTTTCCTCCTACCATCCAAAAACATGGTTGTTAGTCTATGTGTGCGATGCGATGGACTGGAGAACTGTCCAGTGTGCACACCTACCGCTCGCCCTATGTGTGCCAGGATAGGCTACAGCAGACCCCCATAAACCTGAATTAGGGAATAAGTGGGTAAGAAGATCAATAAATAAATGAATGAAATGCAGGGGCTCAGTTTATAATTTTTTTGACAGGTGCTCTACGTGTTAATTTATTATTTTTAGTGGCATGCAATCAGGGTCAGTAAGGTTTTTTTTCTGCTGCCTAAACACTATCAGAAGCTGGTCTAACTCATTTATTTATGAATCTATCCACAACAGTTTATTCTCTTCATTTTCTGGTGTTTCTCTTGGCTGCACTGATTCCAGTTTATGTATGTTACATTTTTGTTCAATTAGATTTCAGTTTCTATGTGTAGCTATTTTAATGTAAGAAGATCCAAAACCTTACAGAATCAGTAGTACTGCCAATGTAACTGTGGCTAATTACTTAATATTATAAAAGACTGCTTCGTTAACCAAAAAGGTTGTTCAACCTTCAATCCGAAGCCTGCTAACTGGTGGTAATCTGTATAGTTCATTCATTTATTCATCTCCCTAATTTGGGGTCACAGAGGTCTGCTGGCCCCTATCCCAGCGCACATAGGGCGACTCGCCAGTCCATTGCAGGGCATCACATAGACAAAGAACCACTCCCACACAAATTCACTCCTATGGACAATTTAGATTCACCAATCGACCTAATCTGCATGTTTTCAGACTGTGGGAGGAAACCGGAATACCGAGAGGAAACCTACTCAAGAGCGGGAAGAACATGCAAACTCCACACGGCCCAGGAATCGAACCAGGAATCGAACCATCGAATCTCTTGTTGTGAGGTGACCGTGCTAACCACAACGCTCCAACTGTATAGTTGAATAGTAGAATGTTTCCGCCCTCAATGGTTGACTAGTTTGTCAGGGAAAGAGGTTTGCGGGTCTTTGTTGCTATAATAAAAACGGTTTTCATCCTCAATATGTGAAATGTCTCTTTGTCTGTAATTCCATATATATTGTATATTGTGTTTTTGTATATTGGTGATGATTTCTGTAATTGCAATGTGATAGTGGTGGCATCAAGAGGTGAATCAGTCAGATAAGTCCCCACTGAAGACCCAGGTGCAAAAGGCACCGCCTGCCATTGATAATTTTATTATTCATTTTCCAGTTGCACTGGCACGTTTTTAGCTAAGCAAAATAAAATCAACATTAAGACAATAAATTCAAAAACATGTCACAGATTTACATTTACAAGTGTATGATGAGAAGTGAAATATTTCTTTAATTGCTCAGCTGTATTTGTAATTTGTGCTAATTTGCAACTCATTATATTCTTAGAATCAATTAATTACCAGCTTCAAGAACAAAGTTATTGTTAATGCTTTACATTAAGGTTCATTAAACTAAAATATATGCCCACATTATCACAGCATAAACTGGCAATATTAATTAAGTCATCAATGTATTTTCTTTTTACTTTGGTATGGCTTAATTAACTTATCGTTACTTAAATTATTTTGTTATAATCATAAGGAATATAACTTAACGACAAATGAGTGATAAACTTTTGCATTTCACTAATTTTACTCGAGCATTACCAAAGATGTATTTTATCATTTTTTATCATGTGCTTTAGTGACTTTTGTCTGTTTATTGACATGTGATTCTGTGTCTGTTATATTGGAATAAGATATAAGATATTTCTTTCCCTGTACTTGCTATTAAAGAATAAAGCTGCATATGAATCCCGTCCTGAAAATCATCTGGCATTGGTCAGTGGGCCGTACTTTGTGGACCCTTTTTCTTTTATAACATTGGATTAAAGCAGTAAAATTAATCAAAATAAATTAGTAAAATTGAAGCAGTAAAATAAATTAGTGCCATGAGAAAAAGACCTGTCACGGGTCCACCCCTACTGCTTTTCGTTCTTTTAAAGAGCTGGGGATAAGTTCCAGCAGACTAGTGACCCAAATTAGGGAGTATACATGATGAATGACTTGATGAATAAATAAACTAATACTATTAATAGTTTGATATAAAACAATGTAACTGTAATATGTAAAAATATTTTAATTCAAAATGCAGCTCAAAATGAAGTTTGTGTCTGTGTTTTATTATTTCTTTTTTTAATAAAACAAATAAGACGTTTGCGGAGGATGAAGGAAAATGAAGGAAAGGAAAAGAATGAGGAAATGAAGAAGACCAAGGAAGAGGTTTACGGATGTGGTGAGGGAAGATATGCAGATAGTTGGGGTGAACGAGGCAGATGTAGAGGACAGAGTAGTGTGGAGAAGAGTAAACCATTGTGGCGACCCCTAACTAGCGCAGCCGAAAGAAGAAGAAGAAGAAGAAGAAGAAGAAGAAGAAGAAGAAGTCTGTTGCTTTAAATGTGTGATGATTTAATCGATGTAAATGTATTTATTTATCATTTAGACTCTAAAGAACAGTGAACATGTTTTTCTTTGCATAATTACATAATTACCTTTTTACACAATTCCCTTTTGATTGTATAAAACTGCTTTTTAAACAAAAGCAATTTAAACAAAAGTATTTTAGTTAACTGTTCATCTAAAACAATACTCAACTAAAATAACTTTAAAGGGTTAATAATAACCAAATACACTAGTTTTAATGCTGTAGTGATACGGCCATTTCTACAAACAGTAAGAATTAGAATTTTATAAAAGGGGTTCATTATATTGTTTGTTCTATTCATCGCCCATCACAACAGCACAAATATTTAAACGTTAATTAAGAAAGGGTCAACAAAATATCAAGAGTGGTAACCTTTTTCATTGTTAATACAATTTGATAAGACCCAATAAGACTTTTGATACGAGTTAATGCAGAGATACTTGACTCTGTACCACCTAAGACTAATCTCAGAGCGTCTGTGTGGAATTAGAGCTCATCTGTGTAGTACAATGAAACATAATTACATTTCCTTTTACGCCCGTGTTGTTGCAACTGGGATAACCATTGACATTTTCACTTGAAATTACGTGTTGTATTTTTTCTCTCTGCAAAAGGATTAGTAAAATCCACCATCTTGGGGCTTTATTATTATTAATTAGACAAAATTCTTAGTGCTGGGAGTTGACAGCGTAATTTAAACAGCTAATTAATATGCAAAGTCTGGAAACAAGATTTGGTTTTTAATCAGCCCCAGTCAATTCATGGCAGAAAAAAAGACATTTAAAATGTACATTTAAATATGGTTATGAGGCCTGGCTCAGTGGGTATGGGTTTATGATAATAGTGGAAAGGAAATTTGGAATATTTAATCCGTTCCGGTGCATCTGCTTGTGGCACATTTTCATAATGTCTTATTCAAGGCTTTCTCCAACACTAAAGTGTTATTCAATGACCAAAAAAAAAATCTCAGTGTTGAGTTTCAAATTTTCCTTCTGTACAATAATTCGATGAACTAGAAGGCTGAAACTAATTGCGGTATGCATTATTGCTGCTCATCAGCCTCATATAATCAAAGCCATCACTACTGCAATCATCGCATTTATATGCCATAAAATACAATGCACTATTAAGCTTTTCTTACTGCTGTGTAAAAAGATAATACGCAACAGGCTGTACATTACAGCTTCAAAGTGTTTTTATGCTTATACCAGTTCACATAGTGCTCTGTGAAGCACTTATTTTCAATCATCATTCTGACAAGAGACCAAGATTTTTTTTAGTCATTTGAGTTATTAGGCTTCATTTTATTCAACTGTTAAGCAGGTTTGAGGTCAGAGGAAGTATAGGGAAGTTGATTTCTTTAACATCCATGTTAAAACATCATGTCTTCATCAAGCTTAGAGACACTGCAATAGTGTTTGGGTCTCTTAGTTCCAGTGAACGGAAAGATTTGATAATATAACATTTAGAGACATCAGTGACTTTTTTTGCAATTGCTTGTTCGACTGTTCGATCAAACAAGCTCCCACTAAAAGCTATTCATTTAATTACTTATCTTCTAATTTGCTTATTCCCTAATTCAGCGCCACGGGGTTCTGATTGAGCCTATCCCAGTGCACATAGGAAGTACACCTTGGACTGGTCACCCATCCATCTCAGGGCTACAGATAGACAAACAACCACACTCATTCACCACCACTTACACTCATTCCTATTGAAAATTTAGAGTCACCGATCAGCAAACATGTTTTTGGACTGTGGGAGGAAACTGGAGTACCTGGAGAAAACCCGTGCAAACTTCGCACAGAAAGAATTGAACATACCAGCAAAAAATCTGTAGCATTCAACTTGCAATATATTTATATTAATATATAATAATTTTTTTTCTGTTAGTGCTAGTTCACTCATTCATTAATTCGTTCATTCATTCATTTAATCATCTTCTTACCCGCTTATTCCCTAATTCAGGGTCTGCGGGGGTGTAACAGGCTATACTAAATCTGTATGACAAGGTTCTTTTAACATAAGCCTTGAAAAACATGCTTGAACAGTTGATTTTAAAGTTCACACATATAATGATCTTTCTTCCGGAAGTTTTTTTGCTCTTATCATCCCAGTCACTTTTCTTTGCTACTACTGCCTCCGGCTTACTGATAAATAAAATTTAATTGACTAGACTTGTGCTTTTGTGCTTAGCCTTCATCAGCAGTTTCTGACTCTTCCACCTAGCCAAACCCTTGAATTGTTGTTTTTGTTCCACTGTAAATACACATGACTGTGGAATACAAATGAGTATTTAAAAGTATTTATAAGTAAGTATGTGTAATATAAACTTCATGATGTAACAAATACTAAACAAATGATGATCTGTTCTGGGAATATGAACTGTGGGAGGAAACCAGAGTACCCACAGAAAACCCACACAAGCACCGGGAGAACATACAAACTCCAAACAGAAAGACTCCTTGCCCGGTAATCAAACCCTGGATCTTCTTGCGGTGAGACAGAAAGACGTATTTTTTTATAATCAGTAGAACAATAAATAAAATGTTAATGCAGTAAAAGTTGTATGAGGTGAAAGTTGTAACTGCAATGGTCGGAGTCACATCTCAAATTCTCCTCACATTCCACTTCCTATGTAGGATTTAAGAAAGGCGAGATGAATCTGCAGAGTCACTTACTTGGGGTTTATTTGAGATTTTGCCAAAAGGATAAGGCTGAGGTCAAGGAACAGACAGATGAGGTTCCTATCCATAATCAGAGAACAGCCAGGCAGGCAGGGCAAACCAACAGAGCGTGACTGGATTAAAAAGTAGTAAACTGGTCATTATCTAATTTATCTATCTATCTATCTATCTATCTATCTATCTATCTATCTATCTATCTATCTATCTATCTATCTGTCTGTCTGTCTGTCTGTCTGTCTGTCTGTCTGTCTGTCTGTCTGTCTGTCTGTCTATCTATCTATCTATGTCTGTCTGTCTGTCTGTCTGTCGGTCTGGCTAGCTATCATATATTTCTTTTTACATTTATCTCGTTTGGGTTGGTGGGCCGGCAAGGTGGCCTTAGCACAGTCGCCTCACAACAAGAATATCCCGGGTTTGATTCCCGAGCCAGAGATCTTTCTGTGCGGAGTTTGCATGTACTCCTCATACTTGTGTGGGTTTCCTCCCACCATCCAAAAACATGTACATTAGATTGATTGATTGATTGATTGAATGAATGAATGAATGAATGAATGAATGAATGAATGAATGAATGAATGGGTTTTTTTATACTGCTGAGCAAGTGGGTGTTAAGGGCCTTGGTCAAACACCCACATTGGTGGCTTGGTGATGCTGGGAATTGAACCCTGGTCTTTCTAGTTCAGTCCAACACCTTAACCACAAAGTCACCCTACCTTTTTTAAATTCATAGAGTTGTAAAAAACATTTCACTATATGTTGTACTGTGTATAATCATGTACATCATTTCTATTTTATAAAGAATGTTTTAGGCCAAGACTAAGCTTAGGAAATACTGTAATGTAAAAATGTATACAATTAGAATAACTTAATGAGGCATTAACATAAAATTGATTTGTGGTTTTATGTTTTATGTTCAGTTAAAAACTGCATTACTGCATTAATCCACCTGAAACAGTTATTAATAGTTATAACTTATATATAATTTTTTCTGTTGTAGCGAATGGGCTGTAGCCCCTAAATCTTTGTCAATGAAGTCCCATTGAAGAAGTTGTGGGTTAAACAGTTTAAACAGGTGTGACCTTAACAAATTAAAGAATAAGAATAATTCATGAATAAAAGTCTGGCATTTAAATCTGCTAATTCTGTTAATAGGCTCTAAGCCTCTGTACTTACCAGTATGACTGCAAAAAGCTCTTTAATAGCAGCTGAACTACCAACAGTTTTCAGGATATTTGGCATTTGGTATGTTCACCCTACACTTGTGTGGGTTTCTTCCAGGTACTCTGGTTTCCTCTCACAGTCCAAGAACATGTACATTAGGTTGTTTGGAGAGTCTAAATTGCCCATTGGAGTGTGTGTGTGTGTGTGTGTGTGTGTGTGTGTGTGTGTGTGTACAACCTTTCGCCCTATATACGCTGAGATAGGCTCCAGCAGACCCCTGTGACACCAAATTAGGAAAGAAGCAGGTTAGAAGATGAATGAATGAATGAATGAATGAATGTTCAAATTTTTACCGAGATGATTTTTGTAATGCGGAGCAAACTCCAAATATTGCTGTAGAAATGTCATTTATAAAGAATAAAACGTGAACAGATTTATAAATATAAAAAAAAAATGCACAAACAATCATTATATTCCTCTATGTTGTGTCGCTGCTGCTATCTGAAGGACTAAAATTGCTATTATTTGCAAACAACTAGGTATGTGCTGGATGCTGCAGACATATCTGTGTTGAATTCTGAATTATTAACGTTATCAAAGTCGCAACAATAATGTAACCACAAAAGCTTTTAGGTTTTATCATGTGAGTTTTTCCCGTTAATGTAAATGTATTTGTGGGTGGACGGAGGAAGGTGCAGTGGTGGTGGGTAGTTGGAATGAGACCGGATAGTACCTATAGTATTCCCAGGATAGCCAACAAATCTGTTCTGGCTATTTTGAGAATATTGAAATTTCTGACAGATAAATAAACAACTGAACTTTGATTAAAGAAGGGTTAAATATTTAATACATATTTAAAATATATATTACAGCAGCTGACTAAATGTGTAAAAAGACATACAATAAAGTGTTAAATATGCAGTGTCATGAGGAAGATCATCATTTCATTCAGAAGGAACATACATCTAAAATGCCTGTAGCCTGGTCACACTTGCCAATCAAATAAGCCTGACAGACACACACAGTGCCATGGACAGGAGCCACCACAGGGTTTTATAATGGCAAACTCAATTAATAGGCAGTTTACAGAAGGTAAGGCGAGCAATACCTCCACCCTAATACCAATTTCACGCTCTTCGTAGTGTAAAAGGGTAGCATGGCCACGGTCATTTCACTCTGCTGAAACACAATCTGACAAAGGGCAGAACAGGAGGCCACGAGTAAATTGAAATAAGCCGGCTTGAACATGACGGAATCAGCTGTGCCTGTCAGAGAAATCCTTTTCCTAAACAAACACACACACACACACACACACACACACACACACACACACACACACACACACACACACACACACACACACAAATACACAAGCTAGTATAGAAACATTTATAAATGTGCTCTTAACAGGTTAAAAGGTTTACAATTCAGCTGAAATATTAAAGTAATTGAACAGTATTCCTAGAATTCACTCATTCATTCATTCATTCATTCGTCTTCTAACTTGCTTATTCCTAGTTTGGGGTCACGGTTTGCTGAAGCCTAATCACATAGGTCAAGAGGCAGGGGTATACCCTGGACAGGTCTGCAGTCCATCGCAGGGCCACACGTACAAACATACACTCACACTTACTTAATCTACATGCACATACTCTGGTTTTAGCATGGGCTAAAACCAGAGTACCCAGAGGAAACTCACACAAGCACAGGGAGAACATGCAAACACTGCACAGAAAGACCCCTGACCCAGTATTCGAGCTTAGGACCTTAAAAAAACTATCTTTATTCAAATATTGTACTCTACATGAATACCCTTGTTTTGCAAACACATTTCAATGCATGTCATCCACTGCTGAAGAACACATATAAGCACAGCTGGAGTTGGTGATACGTTCCTTCAGATGATTTATGTTTTATATCTTTTTCTGACACACCAGGGCCTTCAAATGCTCTCAAAGATAAAAATCAAGTGTAAGATCAGCAGATCTGGGGAAATGTTTTTCATTAAAAAAAAAAAAATTCTCATATGTATGGAAACAGGGACGGTGTAGTATTTTGCATGGTCACCTCACAACAAGAAGGTCCCGGGTTTGAATCCCGGTCTGGGGATCTTTCTATGCGGAGTTTGCATGTTCTCCCTGTGCTTGTGTGAGTTTCCTCTGGGTACTCTGGTGGGTCTCTTCCTGCTCAGTCCAACAAGTCTTCATTACATACATATATGTGTGGGTGTGCATATATACAGTATTCATTCATAGATTTTCCTATATTCTACATTGTATTTTATACACACACACACACACACACACACACAGACATGTATACGTATCTTCTTCTTCTTTCGGCTGCTCCCGTTAGGGGTCGCCACAGCGGATCGCTCTTCTCAACCCTACCCTGTCCGCTACATCTGCCTCTTTCACCTTAACTACCTGCATATCTTCCCTCACCACATCCATAAACCTCCTC
>JAOTRA010000037.1:11146459-11176817 GCA_026260255.1 Pseudolaguvia tuberculata | reverse complement strand
CCATTATTGATGAATGTAAGTAGAGACTCAAAGCACTTTTGTAAGTCGCTCTGGATAAGAGCGTCTGCCAAATACTGAAAATGTAAAATTTTATTATCATAACTTTACTTATAAATGATGTCCATATGCCGCTCCTTTTGAATAAAAGCATTAATAACTTGTTCTTCAGTTTTAAAAGTCTCTCTGTTAATCCCTGTGATCACTTTTGCCCCCTGCCATGGTAAATGTGAAAATTAAGCGATTTTGAACGTTAAATGAAAAAGAACTGTAACACTGAATAAATGTAACGATTTCATTTATTTTTAATTTTATATTTGCATTATGACAGGTCAGGCTGTACCTCCCCTGACTGCACGTCACTGGCTTTTTAACTGGGGTATTGTAACGACGTGGTGGTTGCAGAGAATAGAGCCAGATCCATTATGTAGTGATGTTTATTCAAAAGCAGGGGTGCGGTGATATTTACAGTGAACGAAAACGAGAACAAAACACGAAGACACAAAAATGACATACAGTGGCACTATATACAAGAGTTCATATCAAGTCTCATATCAAGTCTTTCCAAAGTTACATACCAAACTAGAATCACTCCGTACATACACGTCGCGCATACCGGCGTGTTGCCTTAACCAAGCCGCAGCCCAAGAAAACCATACAAAAAACCCCAAAAGGAAAAAAATGAAACACCGTCCCTGAACCAAAATACACAGACTTAAAAACAGACTGGGAAGACAAGGCAGAACGGGCAGGCAAACTGGTTGGGGCTCCAGGGAGAAACCATAACAGGGGAGAGAGAAGGCACGCGTACGCAACAGGGGAAAGCGCAAGGAAGGAGAGACACAGATTGGGGCCGAACAAAGAACCGAGGAGAGAGAGAGAGAGAGAGAGGCAGGGAAAAGAAAGTACACAGATAACGCTAGGACAGAGCAAAGTAACAAACAACATGACTGGATCCTGGCAAGAGTAATTACAAAAATACACAAACACAAAAACATAGACAAGGAAATAGACCAAACGAGGGCTCTGATGCGGGCGCAGACAAGGGCTCTGATGCAGGCGCAGACGAGGGCTCTGATGCAGGCGCAGACAAGGGCTCTGATGCAGGCGCAGATGTAGAGGGCTCTGAAGCAGACTCAGAGGGCTCTGTTGCATACACCAACCCTGGCTCGATAGGTCCTGAGAAGACCTCCGAAATCCAATGCAGAAAGTGCTCAATGTCCACTGGTTGCCGCCAGTATAAATCCCACACAGCAGCTATAGCCAGTAATGCCTCGTCCCTTAGTATTAAAATTAAGAATTCACACTTTGCTTTTACCGACGGGAAATGATGAGCCTGTGAGAAATAACGGCAACACTAAGCAATGAAGAGCTGACAAAGTTCCTGCTTGCCATTGAATTTCTTAGGTGGGGCGTGATGCTTACCCGCACGTGTCGGCGCTAGGATTTGGCCTAGGAGGTTAGCCCGTCCGGTAAGCAATTGCACCACTCGTGTGTGTGTGTGTGTAGACGGAAAGAGGTAACTGGTAGATTAGCCTCCGTAGCATTAAATGCTAGCGCTAGCTTGGCTAGACGTGCCGACAAAAACTCTGAGCTGAACGGTTTAAGAAAAGAATCCATCACCTCGTAACTTCCTGTCGGATCCGTGGAAGGTGGGTTAATCTGTAACAACGCGGTGATTGCAGAGAATAGAGCCGGATCCATTATGCAGTGAAGTAGTGATGTTTATTAAAAAAGCAGTGATATTTACAGTGAACGAAAACGAGAACAAGACACAAAGACGACACACAGTGGCACTATATACAACAGTTTGAGTATTTGTGATCATATCAAGTCTTTCTAAAGTTACATACCAAACTCCACACATTCATTAATCCATGCATACCGGCCGCGTTGCCTGAAATATTACGTCATCGCCCTGGCAACCTAGTTGACCAGGGTACATCAGGATACAGCATATTGACTGATCAAGAGACATCTGTATAGAAGCAACTTTATAAAACCTTTCACTTGACATATAAATACAAAATAATCCATGCCAACAGTTTTTGGAGCTGTTACACTGTTTGTGATCATATTGTTTAAGCATTAAAAAGTTCTATGATGTAACATTATGCACTGTTTTTATGTCACTCTGAACAAGATCATCTGCTAAATGCTGTAACTGTAGCTGCATCTGGCCGGGATACATCAGTATATAGTCTTTTGGCTTGGGTACATCAGGATACAGTCTTTTGACCAGGGTACATCAGGATACAGCCTTTTGGCTTGGGTACATAAGCATATAGTTTTTTGACTAGGGTGGAATAGGGTAATCAGGGTACATCATTATCCGGTACTTGAGCATCCTTTCAGATGATTAGAAAGCATTCGTCATCCAAAAGCTAAAGCATGGCAAATAAACACATTTTATTCAGCCACAAAGCTTTTGTGTATAAAAATTGGAGTTGGGCCCGCAGGATGCTCTGTGGCGTGCGTCTCATAGAGACGATTGAGGTTGCCTTTATCATTCTTGGCTGAACACTAATCCACAGAGACAACTAATCAATACGAGCTGTTTTCTTGTGAAAGGATGCCGCATCTGCTCCCTACATGGAAAGCAGACGACAGTGCACATCATCAAAGCTGTCCACTGATATCATTCATAAGGTCTGTGCATGTGGAAGAACTAATCCTAGCTGAGACTAGACACGTTGGTTTGTTTATTTCTTTATATAGAACAAGGCTTTATGACAGAATCATGTGGTAAGATGAAATTCTTACAACTCAACCTTTTATCCAAAACAACTGAGGTAGATTTAATATCCAGACAAAACTCTGAACAATGTTGGTAACAATTAAGGTGAATGTTAAGCTTTGTTTGCAACACTACTCAAATTCTAGAAAAGGTGGGACTTTTTTTAATGATAAGAATTTTCTTCCCTTGGCTGCTTCCATTAGGAGTCGCCGTATTCGACTTTGCCCTTTTTTACGCTGGATCCCCCTTCCTAACGCAACCCTCCTAACGCAGCACTAAGGATGCACTGGCTTGTGAAACCCTAATGGCTGGGTTTTTATGGGCAATTTTGACTCTGCCTAATGTACATGTTATCAGAAACCAGAGTACCCAGAGGAAACCCGCGCAAACGCGGGGAGAACATGCAAACTCTGCATAGAAAGATCCCCGGCCAGTGAATTGAATCTGTGACCTTCTTATTGTGAGGCGACTGTGCCAATATGTCACTGCACCATCAATTTTAATAATAAAAATATATTTAAATGCCAAGAGCCAATATTTTTATTCACAATAGAACCATAAAAAAATTGTAAGGTGATTTCATGCAATTTCTATTGACATAATTGGTTTCAAAATATTCTCCTAGCTAAAATAAAAATTAAATTGCTTTGTTGTCCCTTTGCCAACTCTTTTAGTGCATTAAAGTATAACATTACTCATTTTATCTATGTTTATTGCTAATAAAAGAAACTTTACAGCATTTTTCACACAATATGAAAAAGTATGGTAGCACATTCCACCATACTTTTTAGTTTTCAACAAATTGTTGCCATAAAATATGTCACAGCTTAAACATTTTCACTTCACCTCACTCAAACACTATTTAGCATTACAATGCTACTGTGCACAAAGTCCTTGAGTTTCATGAAGACTTAATGTATTAGAATTGGAGTGAAACTCAAGAAGTCGAGTGTGACTCTGACTCAACCCCATTAAACACCTTGCACCCCAGACCTCTGCACTCCCCATTAGTGTCTAATTTCCATAATTATGTTGTGATTAAATAAGCTCATCCCCACCGCCTCGCTCAACAATCTAGCAAAAAGTCTTTTCATAAATGGAGCTTTTTATACAAGTCAAAAATGCGACTTAATCAATTCTTTCTTTCTGCGATTGACCTGTCCTCACACCTGTGTCTGGATGCACATCTGGATCTGAAATGTCAAACCACACAGACAGCAGACTTCAAGCTGGCATGCTTGACTTTGGTTAGATCAATATGCACGCTTCAACCTGGAATCTCTCTTTATATCCCTTCCCAAATCCATACACAAAGCTCAATTCACCAAAGACAGAGAGTGAATGCAACAAGCCATTTGTACGTAACTTAACCCTGTTCCACAAAGCACTTCATCTTTTATAATGAATCCTAGTGCTTGCCTTAGGCAGAATAGTCAAACACAGACCCCAGAGATTCTTCGTCAGGCCTTTTTGCTTGAAATCAATACAGGAATTGATCCAACAGAGCTGAAATGAAGCCACAGTGTTCAAGAGATCCGTTACTGTTCGACGGAAAAACCCCAGAATAACATTTAGCCCTGTTACATTCTTCTTAAGTGATGCAGCTCATTAAAAATCAACTTGTCCGGCCAAAATCTTAATTCCCTTTTCACTTATGTGCAACAGTCTGCGGAATCCCTATAAGCAACACAACAGAATGTAAATATCTTTCTGATCCTGAAGCTGATAACCAATTGGTTAATACTGGGAAGTGATATCCTAGTTAAGGTTAAGGTGTTGGACTAATACCAGAAAGAAGGGGTTCGATTCCAACCACCACCAAGCCACCTCTGTGGGCCCTTGAGCAAAACCCTTGACCCACAATTGTTCAGTTGTAAAAAAGAGACAAAATGTAAGTCGCTCTGGTAAAAGTGTCTGCCAAACTGTAATACATTTGATTTACGAAATCTTTCAATATAAATCCAGTGAGGTTATATTTTTAAAAAAATTCTATATAATGTTAGGATTTTTTTATTATTAAAATGAATCATGGGACATAGTGGCTAGCAGGGTCTTCTTACAGCAATAAAATCTTCGGTGTGATTCCTAGGCAAGGGTTCTTTTCAAGGTTTGCTTGTTTCCTCTGGGTACTCCGGTTTCCTCTGACAGTCCAAAATATGTACATAAGCTTAATTATATTAATTATAAACTACCCATAAAAGTGAATGCGTGTGTGTATGTGCCTTGAAAGGGACTGTCCAGGTTTTAAGTGTCTAAGGTTATGGTTTCCTTTTGTGAAAAAAAAAAAAAAGTTCAAGATCAAGAAGATTTATTGTCATTTCAACCATCTAATAGCAGCTCCAGTACATAGTCAAATGATGTGCTCCACAAACCAACACAGAAATGGACAAAATAATAAGACAACAAAGAGCTATTTACTCCACGAACAGCATAAAATGCATGTATGCAACCCGGTGGAAACAGTGCAAGACAAACAATTTGTACTGTTAGTTGCATTACTCCAGACACTGCAATAGACATTACCAAATGCAATACAATGCAAAAAACACTCTGTAAAGTGCATCCAGAGTGGCCGCTATGTGCTACGCCGTACTATCATCTTCTGGAATGCTTTCTTAAGGAAAGAAAAACCGCTTACATTTCTGACATTTGGTGAATGCCCCTTAACCAAAGTGACTTACATGTATTATTTCCTTTCCAGACAACTGATCAGTTGAAGGTTAAGAGCCTTGCTCAAGGGCACGGTAATGGTTGTGCTTGGAATTGAACCCATGATCTTTCAATCAGCAGTCCTGCGAGAAGGAAAAAAAATAGATGTCATTTACAAGCAGCAGTGTTAATTATTGTAATAAACCCTGGTGGTAAAATAAGTGTGTTGAAGGAGGGCTTCTTCACCGCTTCCTCAAACTAGGACAACACAGAACACTAAATATTTAATCATTGGGAGTAAAGTAAAACAAACTGAAATGTGACCTTAAGATTTACACTTTATGTACATGGGATTACACTTTATAGTCTTTTGTGATTTGTTGTTGTCAAACATTTACATTTACGGAATTTGGCAGATGCTCTTATCCACGGCGACTTACATTTATCTCTTTTAAACAATTTAGGAAGCCAATTGAGGTTTACGCGCCTTGCTCAGGTGACCAGCAGTGGCAGCTTAGTGGTTCTGGAAATCAATCCTCAATCTTCCAAATAGCTGTCTGACACCTTAACCACTGTGCTACCACTTCTCCAATCTGTTTGAACATGACCCCAATGTCATTGTTAAGCTGTTCAGAAGACTTGTCTGGAGATTTACATCATCAGTAACTTTTTTGTTCACAACATACTTGTATAACACTTTCACATCCACTCACTCACTAACTCACAAATACTCAATTTCTTTCAGTTTTTCATCCTTTTATTCATCTTCTTACCTGCTTATTTCCTAGTTCAAGGTTACGGGTCTGCTGGAGCCTACCCCAGTGCACATAGATGAACAACCACACATACAACACTCACTCCTATTGGCAATTTAGAATCATAAATTAACCTAATGTACATGACAAGTGGAAGGAAACCATAGTACTCATTCATTCATATTCTTGCCCACTTCTGCTGTGCCTATCCCAGCATTCCTATGGACAATTAACAATCACTAATCCACCTAATCTGCATGTTTTTGGACTGTGGGAGGAAACCACAGTACCCGGAGTACACCCACGCAAGCGCGGGGAGAACATGCAAACTCCGCACAGATCCCGGCCAGATTTGAACCCAGGACCTTCTTGTTGTGAGGTGACTGTGCTATCCACTACGCCACCGCGCCGCCCTCTATAGTACTCAAAGAAAATGTATTTATTATTATTTTAATTTGAATCATCCCATGAGGGAAATTCTTGATTTTCGCATTTCCCATTTTAGTAAGTTCGGGTTCAGAGCCCCTGGAGCAGGAAGGATTGAGGGTCTTGCTCAAGGACACAACAGTGGCGGACTTGAGCACAGGTCTTCCTTGGCAGTGGTGGGGTTTGAACACAGCTGATCTTCCAATCAACAATGCAGCACCTTAACCATTGAGCCACCCCTCCCCCTTTCACACACAAAATCCATGCAAGCGCAGGAGTACATGCAAACTCCTTCTTGCTGTGAGGCGACTGTGATCCACCATGCCACTGCTGGTAGCCAATAAAGCCTACATTTGTTTCTTATCTCAGATTGAAATCATTTTCCTTGCCTTCCTAAACAATTTTTGTCTATGAGTGAATTTTATACAGCAGGAAGTAAACAATATTATGCGATTCCTATAATCCTTCCAAAACAGATTACAGCCATTCTGAATTTTTTTGCTCCAGTCATCTACACACTAATCTTTGGCGTGAAAAAAAAGTACACTTCAGTCATGCTGCTTTTGCTTCTTTGTATAGGTTTATTCGCTTTGTTGCCACTGACATCTCCAACAGGTACAATTTCTGCCTGTGACATCTTTGATATGGATGTCTGTCAACTAATGAGGCTTTTATAACTTTCGTATCTCAATGTCGCTTTTTCAGCTGACAGTCTTCTGTCACGGTACTTGACTCATTACTGGAAAGTGGACACTGGGGTTTGAGGGGCTGACATAAAAGAGCCGTAGCCCTTTGTGTAAATGGCCACATTAATCTCGCTTTTAACGAACACTGATGGCTGTCCGGAAGGATTTTTTTTTTATGAATCCATGAGCACACACAATGGCATGCGTTTAGCACTGTCTGAAAAACCAGGATATTAAAATGAGACGTCTGACAGAAACACCAAAATGAATGGCCCATTTAATTGCCCTGTGGATAGCCATTATTATGACATTTAGTGAGGTATTTTGGGTGGCAGACAGGAGTCATTTAGAGCATGTTTTAAGCGCATACCAAGGTCATATTGGCATAGACAGTGCACTTATGAATGACAAGAGAACGTCAATTCTTCTTGTTTTCAATGCACAAATATAAAAATTGTATTTAGGCAGAGGCACATTTTCTTGTATATGGAACATGCCGGTGGTAGGTCTTGAACCCAGGTCTTTATTTTCTTCCTTACTCATTGTGAGGTTGGAGCTTGCCCCTAGGTCTTCCTGGTCTCCAGATCAACAACTCAGCGAGTTAACCACTTGAGTCACCACTGCCTCTTGATCAAAGGTTACTATCAAGTTTAAGGAGACGGAGTAATTTTCAAATTACATTTTTATAGTTAGTGACCTTAGAGATGATCCGTTCTATATTCTGTAGGTTATTTCTTAAGTTTAGTTACTTTTTAAAATGTTAGTATTTTAAATAATTGTATGATATGTGACCTACAAATCCTTTACTGAGCAGATAGGACAGTATGTTGAGAAGATTATTATTTATCTATTATAAGTTTGGGTCAAAGAGCAGGGTCAGCTATGATGAAACAGGAAGGGTCTTTCTCAAGGACCCAACAAAGGTGAATTGGTGGTGGTGGTGGGGTCTACCAATCAACTTAGCATCTTTTGAGCCACCATTGTCATCTTGTGGTAAGTAAAAACCCTGAGATGAAATAAGGAAAAAACCTAGAGAGGAATCAGACTCAAGATCTGGGTGACACCGAATGTCAGTTTATTACAGCTAAACCATGTTGATGTGTGCAGTGATGGTGATCAAATGCAATGTAAACTGTAGCTTTGGGTCAGTGGAGCAGAGTGAGTCCCAATCGACCCTCAAGGCTCCTGTGTTGCTCCGTAATTTCATGGATCTCCAAGCTGTAGATGAGAATCATCCCCAGCAGAGTGGCCTCTAATCGTAGAGGACACCATACAGAGGAATGATCAGGCAAATTCGAGGAAAGGGGCAAGAACAAATTGACTTGGAGCAAATTGCCTTTTAATAATTGTTCTGATGTTTAGTCATCATTTATGGGTTTGATAACATTTAAATCATGCTCATTCTTTTTTCCATGTTGTAGAAAATATTTTTGAGATTCTTGCACTAAGGAAAATTTTTTAGATGTCTACACCTGCCAGGCACGAGTATCTGAATAAAGACAGATATCTACTTCAAAATTCAGACTTTGCCTACTAGTGCACCTGACACCCTAAATTTCTTCAGATTCCTGGAATCATGTCAACCTCATTTTCAGCTAAACCTTCAGACATCTCAGCTTGTACAAAGATCCCTCTTTTATGCAATCGGACATTTTTTTAGCCATTTTTCTCAGATCCTTTCTCATCTTTCTCTCATTCATGTCTTGTCTAAAAGTTCTTCACTGATTTATGATGCTTGTCTGGTGGTGCGAATAGTACAGCATGTGCTCTGGATTATTTAAGGGCTTCAGAGACAAGCTCATAGTCTGATTCAACCTGATTCTACCTGAGGCCATTACACTGTGGTAGAAAGATGATGGTTCCCCTGCTTACAAATGCTCTGTTCTCTCTGTGGAAGCAACTTTTATAATTGAATCATGTTGATTAACAGATTCAACTAACTTCTTGTAGCTGCAGTGTACTGTGCAACCTACATTTATTGGACTAATAATATAGATAAATACACATAGATACAATATATACATACATATACAGAATACACATATATAAAGCAGTAAGGCAATAATCTATAAACAAAAAATAAATAAATAGCATTTTCATTCAGATAAATTGCCCAGCACTTCTATTCTATTCTATTCTATTGTCTGTTCTATTCAATTTTTCTGTTCTATTTTATTTTATTTTATTCTGTTCTATTCTATTCTATTTTATTCTATTCTACCATAAACTGTTGTCATTAAACATTTTTGCATCCATCTATTCCATCAGGTGAGCATGACTTTAATGATATTAAGTAAAATCCATATATAGTAAAACGTGCTCTGCAATTTATTCAGCATTTATAAAAATCCACCATACTGTATACCTGATGAACATCAATACATAAAGCTTCGCTTGAATTCAATACAGTATTTTCATCAACTGCACATGTGCGTGAGAGGAAGTTTCCTAGTAGGGGCAAGATCATTTAAGTAAACAAATTGTGTCAATTTAGCTCTCAAAATGGCAGCCAAAAAATACAATAGCAAAACAAAAATATGAAGATGAACACAGGACAGTGGCAGAGTTTATATTATTTTGTTGGACGTAATGGTAAACCATGTCAGGCGTAATTAGCATATTTCTTCAGCCCCACTTCAGCTCACTCCATGCTAACATCAATCAGGAATATCCAAAAGGAACTGAACTTTGCAAGCACAAGTTTGTCACTTTGAAAAGTCAGGTAGCAAAGCAGATACAGCTTTTCCAAAAATCTACAAAGCGCTCAGACTATAACGCTTGCAGCGTGCCCTGAGATGGACTGACGACCCGTCCAGTGCGCACCCCCACTTCTTGCCCTATATGTGCTGTGATAGGTGCCAGCAGACCCACGTGACCCCGAATTAGGGAATTAGCAGGTAAGAAGATGAATGAATGAATTAAATTCTAATTGTATTTTCATGGCTACTGTAAGGATCGTGACTACGCTCCTCCTAAATTTTGATCCGTCGTGACCCAAACATTGACTTCTGGGTAATAACTGATTATTTAATTATTTAAGGAAGAACCACGATCAACATGGTGCGGATTATTGTTTAATATAACAGTACGTTTATGTAAGTTTGGATGCGCTTGCACTCAGTAAAGCCTTCAGACAGTTATAGCTTTGTTTTGTTTCTCATCCAAGTGCTGCGACCACCGTTTTGCGCTTTGACTTGCGTTTCAGTTTGTGTTGGGATGATGTCAGCCTTAAAGTATCGCTGGCTCATGGATCCGGCTATCTTAGTTATTACAACTACACACCATGTATAGTGTAATTTTACACTATACATGGTGATCAACAATACAGTCTCTTAATTATTTGAGCTACTGCATTTTATAAAATGCTGTTGTCCTAAAAAACCTCTCTGAGATTCAAAGTTTATTTCAGACTCACTTTGAAACTCTGCTTATTGATACCGGAGCAAAATATTAAATAGAAGACTGTCGACTTCCGTGACCCAATTGATCCTGGACAGAGACTGGCAGCATGTCTAATGGATGCTACACATACCCACCCACACACACCAAACTAAAATTTGGAGACAGTGAGAAAAGCCAATATGTAAAGCAATGTCTCATTGACGGAACGTGAGGTTCAATCAAATTTTTTATTTATGAAAATAGATGTACTTTTTAGGCGTCCACATACATTTGGTCTATTGTTACTTCATTTCTACCAATATATCTTTTATTTTCATGGAGCCCATAATCTTTTCAGTTGATGACAAATCAATGACAGATTGGATAAAGTTAAGGGGAAGATTTTTCTAGAACAAAAGCTAGCACAATTGAAAATGTCTGCCTTAGTTTCTGAGACCATGTACGGAAATATACCTTAATTTCACACATTATGTGGGAAAATGTCATAGGTTCTGAGGAATGTCAGTCTGATAGGATGTTTTGACATTTAAGTGAATGATGTTATGATCATGTCTCCCTTGGATAAAATAAATTTGACTGTAGGGAACGTTGCCGCTTGTAGAATAAGTATTGCCTATGTTTCCTTTTAAGTATACCTGCTTTTATTAACTATGTTCATCACAAAACTATATTCCAAATGAATTACTTCAAATAGGGTGTCAATGTGGAGTTGGTCTTCACGGTTGCCTTACAGCAATGAATGGGTTCATGGGTTCAATTACTAGGCAATGGGCCTTTCTATGCAAAAGTTGTCTGGACTAAAGAGTACAATGACAACCCAAATTGTTATAAGCGCTCAGTTCAGAAGCCTGCATCTCTGATGGTAAGGCAGCTTACACATCTGGAAAGGTACCATCAATGCTGAAAGGTATATCCAAGTTCTAGAACAACTTATGCTTCCAACCAGACATCGTCTCTTTCAGGGAAGATCTTGCATTTTCCAACATGACAATGCCAGACTACATACTGCCTCAATTACAACATCATAGCTGCGCAGAAGAATCCGGGTACTGAAATGGCCAGCCTGCAGTCCAGATCTTTCACCCATAGAAAACGTTTTGCGCATCATAAAGAGAAAGATGACACAAAGAAAACCTCAGACAGTTGAACAACTAGAAGCCTGTATTAGACAAGAATGAGACATGAGAGCAACTTGCCTCCTCAGTCCCCAGACATTTGCAGACTGTTATAAAAAAGTGATAAACATGGCTTTGTCCCAACTTTTTAAACATGTGTTGATTTTTAACACATTTTAACTTATTTTCCCTTAAAATGATACCTTTTCTCAGTTTAAACATTTGATATGTCATCTGTTATATTCTGAATAAAATATTGAAATTTGAAACATCCACATTATTGCATTCAGTTTTTATTCACAATTTGTACAGTGTCCCAACTTTTTCGTAATTGGGTTTGTAAACTTTTGGTCTAGATTGTTAAATAGATTCATACTGATTCACAAACTAACTGTGCACTAACTGTGCACTAACTGTGAATTAGTTTTGCTTTTAAAGAATAGAAAAATCTTTGATTGCACCTACCTTTTATTCATTCATTACTTTGTTGTCACTGTTTTGGGAAACATGACTTTAACTCACACAAAAGCCTGTTTTTACTGAAACTGATTTTCACTGATTTACTGAAAGCCCATATTCTAATACTTTAACTTTAGACATATCTGAAGTGCTTTTAACTTTATACAAAATATAATAGAACTCAACTTTATTATATTTATTGTCATTATAATAAATGCAGGGTCATGTAAGTCTGCTGGAGCCTATCCCAACTCTCTGAAAAGACTAAAGGCAGAAGAGGTAAACCATGGACAGTTTTGCCACAGGGTCGCACACACATATATACATGCAGGTTTTTGAACTGTGAAATTCAACCAGCGTACCAGCAGAAAACCCATTCAAGCTCAGGGAGAACATGCAAACTCCATATAGACAGGCCGTACCCAGTAATCGAACCTAGATGATCTTGCTGTGAGGCAAGAGTGCAAACCATTTAAGCAACCAGGCTGCAACATTTTTTTTTAAAATTGGGACTAGATTACTGTAATGCCCTAATTTTTGTATATTTTACAATAGAGATTGGTAGCTGCTAATATTCAAGGTGACTTACATTTATACCTGATTTATACAATTGATCAAAGCACCTTATGGTTAGCATGTCAACACCTCGCCACTTTGTTTATCAAACATTAATCCAAATCTCGGTGTCCCTATAGCTAGTGAAATATTTACCAAGTGTTTACCTGTAGCTAGCAAATGCCTTAGAATTATATTAATAGTTCGAAAAAACTAAATATAAAGTAAAACACATCATCATAAATTATTTCTTATTATGGAACATTTAGCTGCAAGTTCAATCTTTCTTTACTTGGTCTAGTTATGTTAGGGTATTTTATAGGGATGTCCCGATCAGGTTTTTTGCCCTCGAGTCTGAGTCATTTGATTTTGAGTATCTACCGATCTCGAGTCCTGATCCGATACTTCTATAATACATAAGAAAAAGAATGCTTCAAGCTGCTTTCATGTTCTACATTGCCGGCATTCAACCAATAGCATCGGACGCGTTACTGTTTTTGTATGGAGTCAAGAGGTGTAACTCTGTGCCAACTCATAACTAGATGTGTTAAAAAAAATTTGTGAATATATATACAAATATATCCGAATCCTGATCGGGGGGAAACGTCCGATTGATATCAAGTCTAAAACCTAAATAAATTAGTAGAGATGTCCAGATCCAATCTGGTTTCAATGGCAGTTTTTTTTTAAATTTACTACAAAACTATTTTAAACACCTGACCCACCATCCTTTATTGTTGTTCCAAACATATTATAGCAAATTCAGAACACAGTGAAATGAAACAATGATTCTCCTAATCCAAGATCTTTTGTGACCTGTTAGAAAGAAATGAGTAGATTGGTATAGAAAAAGCATTAATCAGGAACCTTGTTACATTTGTGCAGAAAGAATACATGCACATGCTTGGTGAAGAGCTTTCAGGTATTCAGTCTTGTTTTGTTGACAGCGAGGGACTCAGCTGTTCAGACAGCCAAGGGAAGTTGATTCCAGCACCTGGGTTCCAGGTCACAGAAGAGCAGGTCTTTCTTTCAAGACTGAGGAAATTGCAGCAATTCTAGACCCTTTTATTTCAGCTCCACTAAAGATGTATTTTATGATGATTTTTGCAATACATGCAGATGATTTTAACTAAATCACTAATATAGGACAGAATGAAATAATGTAAGTTAAATTTAAAGGGGTAATTACATTCAACAGGCAAGTTTAGCTGTAAGTGTAGCACGGTCGCCTCCCAGGTTCAATTTGTAGGCAATTAAATGAATGAGGTAGTTTGAACTAAGCTGAAATGTGTGTATGTACCTATACTGCTAACAAAACTCAAAAGATTTGAGGTAATCAGTTAAGTCAAATTTTTTAAGTTATGAAATTTCCAATTTTAAGTAAGCAGAAACAGCTAGTTTTGAGTTTGTTGTACTCATGCAAAATACTTTCTTCTTACTTAAAATACTCAAGTTACCCTGCTTAGACATTTTGATAGCACTTAACTTCATTTGTTTAATTTCTCCTAACTGTAAATACTTAGTCACCCAGTTTATATACTTAAATAGAATTCTTTAAAATTAACTTTTTCATTTTGAGGTCCATAAATTAAATGAACCAAATTCTATATCTGTAAACACTATAAATATATGAAATATTTATTTTTAAACAAAAACAGGCAATACTGACTTTATACAATGTTTTATTTGATCTAATAAATCAACATGACCCTGTAAAGGACCGATAGATCTTTATACACAATTTGCTCTTTCAGTCCATTATCTCACTTAAAACCTATAACAGACAAAAAACATCACAAAAAAAAACAAAAACATGTGACTGACAATAGTATTCCTATGTAGTTGTTACGCTAACGAACCAGACAGGTAATTCCCTTTAAACACAAATCCTTTTATTCTTGGGAGAGTGACACACAAATAGGAGAGGATGCAGGAAGGGCAGGTGAAGAGATCTTGGGCGGAGGGATAACTTGGGCACAGACGCTGACACAGATGCTGACGCAGACGGATAATAAAGCTCACGACACAGTTGACACGATCGGGATCCTGGGAACACTGGAACACAGACAGAAACAGGTGAAAACACAGAGTTAACAGTATTCAAATTTTAGTCTTTCGCTGTTCTTTAGCTTCTTTGAACAAGCTTGGACTCGGAGTGTTCGAAGGCATGAGTTTAAGTAGCGAGAGTGATGAACTTGGAATAGGAGACAGGTGAGCATGATTAGTATTCGGGAGAGGGTGGTGGTGACTGAGAGGGCGTGACAGCAGTATATATAACAAGGTTTTTTCTATGCAGTATATAAAATATATAAACACTGACAAGATTATATTTGACTCGATACAAATAGTATTAGCATCCAGTACAACAAAAAATGGTTGCGCTAAAACAGCCAATAATAAGTCTTATTTAAAAACGGATCAAATATAAAATCAAATATAAAATAATCCTACATTTAATTTCTTCAAGGAATCTCACTGACACTGAAAGTTATCTCAGGATTCGAATACGTCATTCAGCCAAATGTATATTGGATTTGGATATTTGGATATTTTACTTACTGTAGTGTGAAGCGAGGCCGATCCGCCATCTTGGAAAGTGCAAACGAGGCACGTGAACCCATTATGACTTCATATGTAAAATCAAAAAGGTGAAAGATTTTGAGTTTATAAAACTATAAAGAGACATTTTGTGTAAATTAAAACAGCTAAATTTTTCAACTTACTTGAAATGTTTAAACCCATGAATAGGAAAAAGTTCTTAATACTCATAAAAGTTAATTATACAATATAAACTAATTGTAATTATTTTAGCTAATACAACTCAGTTCAATTAATTAGTTAAAACATTCGGGTTTACAGTGTATAGTACATTAAGTTAAATTAAATGGATTAAAAGCAGTGGAAACACCACACAGAACAGAAGTTTGGGGTGATCTGACCTCATAAGCATTTAAAGCAACACGCAACAGGTTGCTGTGAGGTTTTTACACTATCAATGAAATTTATTATTAAAAGTATTTTATAGGCTTTTCATGAAGACACTGAAGAGCAAAATGTTTTAGCTTCCCTTCAAGCCTTGCATCGTACAAGCTTTAATTGGCATTTCTTGATTAAATTATTATTTCTAGTTTATAAAACTGTTGTTGGCGGCGTGGTCGCCTCACAACAAGAAGGTCCGGGTTCGGGTCCCTGGCCGGAGATCAAAGGATGCGGGCTGTCTGTCAGTGCCAATTGTGAAAAAAAGTTACAGCAGGGGGCAGAGCGTTTTCATATAAAGCCCCAAAATTATAGAACAGTCTACCATTTTATGTCCGAGAATCAGTCACGATTAAAGTCTTATTCATTTAGTCAGGCATTTCAGTGTTGCTCCTCTTTAGATAAAGAAGCAGACCGAGGGGACTCATAGATATTGAGTATTATGGTGATCTGATGCTGTTTGGATGCTGTCCTCCGGACTCACTCAGTATCAGGGATCCCTCATGTGTGTGCCTCGCTCTGGTTCTCTGGTTAGTTAGGCTGTGCTAGTTAGTTTAGCCGGAGTTCTTTCCTGCACTGAACTCTATCAGTATCTTACAACCTCAATACCATTTATACAGTGTATATAACCATTTTCCATCCACACACACCCCCCTTCTGTTGAGGTATACGTGCCGGCCCACTGCGTTGGATCGGGAGCGTCGTGTATCGGCTCGGGCATCACATTCCCGCGATGACTTTGGACGTCATCCCATTTTCCTGCCACCAGAACTGTTTTCCCTCACAAATATACATACACACTTATACATACATTTTTTTTCAACCCTAATGAGGATGGGTTCCCTATTGAGTCTGGTTCCTCGCAAAGTTTCTACCTAATCCCACGCTAGGGAGTTTTTCCTTGCCACTGTCGCCTCGGCTTGCTCATCAGGGACAAACTAATTCATCTATTCATCATTTATTCTGTAAAGCTGCTTTGAGGCAATGACTGTTGTAAAAAGTGCTATACAAATAATATTGAATTGAACTGAATAGATCTTTCTGTGCAGTTTGCATGTCCTCCACGTATTTAGGTTTCCTCCGACCGTCCAAAAACATGTACATTAGGGTGTGTGTTTGTCCGTGTGTGCCCTGTGGTGGACTGGCGAACTGTCCTGGACGTACCCCTGCCTCTTGCCCTATGTGCATTTGGATAGGCTCCAGCAGACCCCCGTAACGCAGAATTAGGGAATAAATGGGTAAGAAGATGAATAAATAAATGAATGAAAATTGTTGTGAAATGTATTTATTGATAGAAAAGAAGTGAAAGGCTGATTTGTTTGGTTGTACCGATATTTAAGAGTGTGCATTTCTTTTAGTAATTAGAAATGTTTGAGTGTGTGGTTTGAACTCCACTGAATCGTTTTCTAGATGACTGTAATCACATCATTAAGAAAATGCTGAGTGTCCAGAACTGTAAGTATGATTTATTAAGAATAGAATAATAGCACAGGCTTGTACATTAGTCATACAAAATTACACACTGACTATACACACACTAAAGATAGACTGTCTAATAACATATTAATTGTGTTGCATTCATTCTTCCGTGTGCACCCACTCTTCTGACCCGTCCTCTTCTTATACATCCGCACCCTCTCACTCTCTCTCACACACACACATATATATATATATATATATATATATTAAAATCTAACATTGATGATTGTTGTGAACTAGAGCCTTGAAGCATTCTATGCCCAGGGCAATTCTCTTGATCACAGGCCTTCAGGATCCTCTGGAATCAGCAGGGGTTAGAATATCATTGTAATCAAGCACAGCTGTACACTCAGTGCTGTATTACTTACAAACACAATCACACTGTTTTATGTGTGAATAAGGGTGTCCTGATCCACAAACCAAAAAAGAAAAAACCACAGTATGCTGCTTCTGCATACTTAGTCCTCACTTCTGTTTTATCCAACTACTTTGCTTTGGTTCAGGGTTAAGGTTTAGGGTTAGGATTTATTGTTCCTTATTTGTTGGATTTATTGTTCCTTATCTATTACAGATAACAATTCCAAAATGTTGCAGTCTTGAATGTATATTTTGCAGTAAACATTTATAAATGTATTACATGTGTCGATTGTAGTGTCATATGCAAGTACAGATCAGACAAGTAATTTAGTCTAAAATTTTCATTTTAACTTACAGTAACATCCATTTATGTAAATAAACAGTGTTCAACAGTGTATTTTCCCATTTTATTTGTTACAGGATTATACATCATGCAACAAATAGTAAAATGTAAAAAATAGGCAGGATTCTGTAAAAAAAAAAAAAACATTTTCAATTAACATTGAATAGCATAATAATAATAATAATAAATAAATATGAGATGGACTGTTTCTGCAGTGTGCTATGGTCTGTGACAAGTCCACATTTTGAATTGTATTTGGATGTAATAGATGTTGCATCATCTAGGGTACAGAAGAAAGTGACGATCCACATTGTTATCAAATGTAAAAGCCAGCATCTGTGACACTATATGTGTGTGTTAGTGCACATAACATAGGTAACTTGCATTTCTATGAAAGCACCATTGATCCTGAAAAAATACATATTGGTTTGGAAGAAAATATGCTGCCATCAAAGCAACAATTTTTTCGAGGACATCCCTACTTATTTCAACAAGACAATACCGAGCAACATTCGGCATGTGTTACAACAGTGTGGCATTGTAGTACAAGAGTAAGAGAACTAGACCTTTCTGCTGTTCAGTCTCACATTGAGAATGTTTGCCACACAATAAGACACTGCAGCCCCTGAACTATTGATTTAAAATAATATTTTAAGCAAAAATGGGACATAATTTTACCAATCAACCTAATAGACTTGTTTTTTTCACTGTGGGATGAAACCAGAGTACCTGGACTAAACCCATGCAAACATGTTCTTACTGGTTGCATGAGTATTCTTAAATATTTTTCACCTCCTAAAAAAATGCAGGTGTGGTTTGGTTATGCAAAATTAGTCCTCAGGTGTGAATTCATGCATACATGTGTCTCCACAATTAATTGTATTTCTGTCTCCTACCCATGGCATATATTGTATTTCTGTCTCTTTCTTGGCATATATACGTGCAGGCTTAAGATAGATGAATGAATAACTTGGTGTCTATTACAAACTAATAAAACCAATTATGTGCATGGTACTAGTCTAGGGTGTACTCTGGGACAGTCAGTATAAAATATCCTTTTTCTGTTGTAGATGTGATGCAATTAAAATGCACTAAGCAATACACCACCATCCATTCCTATTCCATATCTAATAACTATACCATATAGGACAATTTGTGAAACCATTAAAACTAACTACTGAACAATATTCCTTGAATGAAGGAACAAAACGGATGCAATAAAATACAATCCATTGTAGTAAGTGTTTGGAGTCTCATCATTGAACAGCTTAATGTTAGATCACAAAACAAATGAGTAAGCCATTAAATTAAGCATACATAGGAAATTAAAGCAGATATTTGAGAAAGTGGTAGATCTTTCTTTAAAAAACAGTCAGTGACTTGGCTGTTTTGACATGAGAATTTAATTTCACGATCATGATATCAGAACAGATACAAGTCTTTAGGCAGACCTATCTTGCATTTTAGGTTATGATGGCACCAGTCGAAGAGTAAGATAAGAGGGTACTTCTGTTATTGGTTGTGAATCTGGAGAGTGAAGCTTCTGTATGCCAGTGGAGGAAGCAAGGCGGAGGTTAAGTTTTAGCTTGATGATACACTGAGGGAGAAATAATTATTTAATTCTACCTTGATTTTGTATGTTTGTTAACTGAAAAAAAACCCAACCCAAAATAACAACAAAAACATCCCGAAACACATTTCAGAAAAGTTGATGAAATTGATTCCCTTTTTAATTAATTCGTATATAAGTATTTGAACTCTTCGCAAAACAGAACTTGGGTCACTACAGCCTTGTTGGCAATTACAGTTGCAGATGAGATTTCTGTATTTAGCCACCAGATTTTCTTACATCTCAAGAAGGGTTTTGTCTCACTTCTCTTTCCAGATATTCACTCATTCATTGATCTTCTACCCTGCATATTCCCTAACTCTGAGTCACAACCTATCACAGCACACATAGGGCGAAAGGCAGAGGTACACCCTGCACAGATCGGCAGTCCATCACATGTCCACACAACAAAACGATACCACGCAGCAACGCTGCTCTAATGAAAACGGTGTTTATCTTACGGAGACTCGGACATGGAAACATTCTTGGACCTGAACTGAATATAGAACATGGGAAAAGATTCGAAGAACACCAATCCACGTAGCTGCGAACGTATAGTCCAAACACAGTTCTAAACCCAGTTCCAAAACAATAATCCCCCAATTGTAAGGATGGCGCTCACCTTAAATAATGCACCATCACCCAGCTGATTAAGAGCATCCCCAATCAGCAGGTGATGGTGGTTACTGACGAGGTAGGGGTAGTGCGTGACAGTACCCCCCTTCAAAACACGGCTCTTAATAAACATGATGCCAGGGCAGATATAGCAGAACTGGGGCACAACAGAGACAAGGGCAAGACTGAGACAGGGACAGGAACACAGGCAGACCAGACGGGGAGGGACAAGAGAGGGATCGGGGACCGGAGAGGGATCGGGACCAGAGAGCGAGGGCAGGACAGGACGAGGAGGCGAGAAAAAACCTGGAAGGAGAACGAGAAAACCAAGACAGAGAACTGGGACTTAGCAAGGACATGACAGCAAATCAAAACAACAAAACAGAGGGTTGAGGCTCCAAACAGAACAAATAGGGAATTACACAACTGCTGGGAAAATAATTTACAAAGAAAAAAAACAAAATACTCAGCCCATGTCACACAGAAGGAACATGGGGTGGTCCGGGTCCATGAACAGTCCATAGTTCCGGAGAAGCAGGGTCAGGGGGAGGCTTCCAGGCCACCACGGGCACCGAAAATGGCCTCCTGGCCTCCACGGGAGCAGAACGAGGCCTCCAGGCCTCCACGGGAGAAGAACGAGGCCTCTAGGCCCCCACGGGAACAGAGGGTGGCTCCCAGACCGCTATCGGAACAGAACAAGGCCTCCAGACCTCCTTGGGATCGGAGAGTGGCTCCTGGACTGCCACTGGAGCAGAGCGTGGCTCCCGGACCGCCACCGGAACAGGACGAGGCCTCCAGGCCTCCTCGGGATCGCAGAGTAGCTCCTGGACCACCCCCAGAAAAGGACGAGGCCTCCAGGCCTCCTCCGGATTGCAGAGTAGCTCCTGGACCACCACCAGAACAGGACGGGGCTTTCAGACCTCTTTGGGATCGGAGAGTGGCTCCTGGACCGCGACCGGAGCAGAACGAGGCCTGCAGGCCTCATTGGGTTCAGAGGGTGGCTCCTGGACCACCACCGGAACAGAGGGTGGCTCCTGGACCGCCACCGAAACAGTGGGTGGCCACCGGAACAGGAGGTGGCTCCTGGACCGCCACCGAAACAGTGGGTGGCCACCGGAACAGGGGGTGGCTCCTGGACCGCCACCGGAACAGGGGGTGGCTCCTGGACCGCCACCGGAACAGGGGGTGGCTCCTGGACCGCCACCTGGTAGGAGTGCCGCAACCTCCTCGGAGCTAGGAAAAGGTTTCCTTGCCTTAATTTGTCCTTCATGGGGCTGAGCTGAATGGGCGTGGTCCATCTGCCATGCAGGCTCTAGCACCTGGGGACTGCCAAAAACTTCAGTTCTTAACGAAAATAAAAAAATCAATGTCTTCGCTGACTCGCGGGAATAGTTCCCACATGGTGGCGCCCCAAGTTAGGGTTTTCCCGGTGAGCAGCAAAATTACAAAAGCAGTCTTCTGCACTTTTCCTGATGAATTTTCATTTCAGGGCAGGAAGTGTGTCTTACACTGTTTAATGAAGTTGTCGCAGTACTCCGTTGACCCGTCATACCTCTCTGGAAGCATAAAATACCGAACCCTGGCCGGTGCAGTTGAGGGCGGAGCTTGCGGAGCGACACGGTGCAGTTTTGGGCGGATTATTCAGTTACTTCCGGTACACTTTTATTTATGGGTAAGTACAACTAACTATATAACTAAACACAAAACAAAACGAAATTGCACAGCAATGCTGCTCTAATGAAAATGGTACTTATCTTACGGAGACTCGAACATGGAAACATTCTTGGACCTGAATATAGAACATGGGAACAGATTCGAAGAACGCCAATCCACGTAGCTGCGAACGTATAATCCAAACACAGTTCAAAACACAGTTCCAACACAATAATCCCCCCATCGTAAGGATGGCGCTTACCTTAAATAACGCACCACCACCCGGTTGATTGATAGCATCCCCAATCAGCAGGTGATGGTGGCTAGTGACGAGGTAAGGGTAGGGCGTGACAAACGTAGTATAATTTGAGTGAATTTTAGAAAGGATACAATGTGTCCATTCTAAAAGTCTATTCATTCATTTATCTTCTTACCTGCTTATTCCCAAATTTTGGGGTCACGGGGTCTGCTGGTGCCTAACCTGCACATAGAGCGAGAGGCAGAAATACACCCTGGACAGGTCACCAGTCTGTCGCAGGGCATACAGTGGTGTGAAATAGTATTGTTTTGGCCATTTGTGGATAATGGCTTTCACTCTGGTTTACTGGAGTCCCAAAGCTGTAGAAATGGCTTTATAACCTTTTCCAGACTGATTGATAGATCTAAATTACTTTCATTCTCATTTGTTTCTGAATTTCTTTGGATCTCGGCATGATGTCTAGCTTTTGAGGATCTTTTGGTCTACTTCACTTTTTCGGGCAGGTCCTATTTAAGTGATTTCTTCATTGCAAACAGATGTGGCAGTAATCAGACCTGAGTGTGGCTAGAGAAATTGAACTCAGGTGTGATAGACCACAGTTATGTTTTAACAAGGGGGCAAACACTTTCTCACACAGGCCCATGTAGTTTTGGATTTAGTTTTCCCTTAATAATAAAAACCTTCATTTAAAATGTGTTTTGTGTTTACTCATGTTTGACTAAAATTTACATTTGTTTGATGACCTGAAACATTAAAGTGGGACAAACATGCAAAAAGATTGGAAATCAGGAAAGGGGCCAACACTTTTTCACACCACTGTACATAAATGAACATCTACTAACACACATTTACTCCTATAGAAAATTTACAATCACCAATCAACTGTACATGTTGTTGGACTGTGGGAGGAAACCCCACACAAGAACATGCAAACTCAGCACAGAAAGATCCCCAGCCCGGGATTCGAACCCGGTACCTTCTTGTTGTGAGGTGACCATGCTAACCACTACGCCACCATGCCGCCCATTCTAAAAGTTGGATTTTCTTTTCTCAGTGTTCTCAGGAAATTGGATCTACACAATGACATTTAGGTTGAAGCTCTTGAAATGGGTGTGTAGCTTTTTTTAACACATGCTAGCGGTAGAATTGACTAGCTTAGAAGTTAAAGTCTTTGTTGACATTATCATCAAAGGTTTGTAGACACCTGACCATCACAAACATATGTGGTTTTAAACATCTTATTTCAAATGTACTTCCCATTTTGCTGATTAGCTTGAGCTCTTCTCTTCTAGTAAACTTTTTGGAGCTCTATGGTGAGCAATGTGTTCCTTTAGCTACAGTAATATTAGTGAGATCAGACACTAACATCAGTTAATGAGGTCTGTTGTGCAGTCAGCGTTACGGTTCATCCCAATGGTGTTCAGTGGTGTTCAGGCCAGGGCTTTTTGTAGAACACTCAAGTTTTCCTACTCACATTTCCAACAGATTATGTCCTAATGGAACTCGGGGGCTTTGTTCAGCGGGGTATGTTTGGATCTCTCAGTTTCAGGAAAGGAATAATGACATGCTACAGTTACAGTTCGGCATTTTGCATTTGGCGGACGCTTTTATCCAGAGTGACTTACATTTGGTCTCTTTTTTTACAACTGAGCAATTGTGGGTTAAGGGCCTTGCTCAAGGTTGCTTGGAGGAGGTGGGAATCAAACCCCGGTCTATCTTTTATTAGTCCAACACCTTAACTACTAGGCTACCACTTCCCACATACCAACGGTTTGCTTCCAACATTTTTAAGAGGAACCACATATGAATCTGATGGTCAAGCGTCCATAAACTCCTATGAAGAGCATCAGATAGCTAAATGTTTGTGATGCGTATATACATAAATATAATTTATTGCCTGAGGCGTTTCCATTCACTCCTCCCACTTAACTCTCATGCTTATCCTGGAGCCACATGGTGCCATTCACTGTGTGTGTGTGTGTGTGTGTGTTTCAACACATCACCGGCTTTAAGCAAACCTGTGCTTTTTGCTGCACGCTTTGATCCAGACAGCAGAGGTTGAAAAAGCAATGACACACACTGGCCTTGAGACAAAGAGATACAGAGAAAGAACGACACAGAGAGAACTCAAGCCCTTTCCTCTGTCTATCATGCTGCTTCATGTGATAGCTTCAGCCACAGAAATAAAGAAAAACGCTGCTCAATATATTGCTTTTGAAGTTTTTGTCTTATACAGAAACCTCTGGAAACATTAATTCAAACCCATATATTTTATCTTCCTGTATTTTCAGCTTTGGAAATGACAGATCTTTTTCATCCTCCTGCTTACTATCATTTTAGGTTTGTGAACTCTTAAGGTGAAATATTTTGAGGTTGTCGCCGTAGGAGAGTTGTTTTTTTAACGCCATATGCTGTGAAAAACCACAGAGATGCCACTTGGTGTCAAAGTGTTTTCTAGCAGTGCCAGTCCTGGCCTTGCAGAATTATGTGCCCCCCTACCTGCACAATATACATAAACACTTTACCATGGTAATAGCTAGGAAACGTTTTCTTTAACCTCAACCAGATCAGAATTTCAGAGTTCTCTTCGGCTTCGGGTGAACAAGCACAGAATACAGTGGGTTCGAAATGGGTGCTTGAACTGCATTACCCATCAAATCATAAGAAGGCAACTTTAAATTTATGGCACGTTTTAACAATAGAGAATGTGTCAATTCTGCTTTACAGAATCAGATCATTCATTCATTCATTCATTCATCTTTTTAACCGCTCATTACCGAATTCGGGGTCACGGGGGTCTGCTGCACCAATCCAAGCACACATGGGGCGAGAGGCGGGGGTACACCCTGGACGGGTTGCCAGTCCATCACAGGGCCACACATAGACAAACAACCACTCACACACACATTCACTCCTATTGAATCACCAATCAACCTAATCTGCATGTTTATCGAAGGATTCGAACACAGGACCTTCTTGTTGTGAGGCAACCATGCTATCCACTATGCCACTGCCAGAATCAGATCAAAAAGACAAAGAGTTCAAACAATCAGTTCACTTTAACTTGTATCTGTAATGGCGGATCTGTCCCCACATTAGCAAGTCTGTGGTAACAGCGGCAAGGAACCAAAACTCTATCTGTGATGTTATGGAGAAAAAAACATAGGTAAAATCAGGCTCAGTTGGGGGGCGTCAGATCTCCTCTGACCAAATAAACCAGCAGGTTATTGCAAGATGCAGTTGTCTTTTCAGGATGGCCATCTATTAGAAAAGGGCAGTATTGCTAAACCCGGTGACTGGAACCCATCATATCTGTGCTGATCCACCAACTGGGCTGTTGGCTCAGAATATGAAAGAAACATACTTATGTTCGTGTAGATGCCATTCTACTTATGATAGACATATTCATTGAGTGGTATTGGTGATGTTGCCGCAAATTTTACATTTTGACTTGATTACCGCAACTTTACCACCGCAAATTTAAACCTAACTAAACCTAAAAAATGTTGCCCTGAAATGGACTGGCGACCCGTCCAGGGTGTACCCCTGCCTCTTGCCCCATGTGTGCTGGGATGGGCGCAGCAAAAACCCGTGACCCCGGATTCTGGAATAAGCAGGCAAGAAGATGAATGAATGAATGAATAAAAAAATAAATAAAAAACTTGTACAGTTCAGCAACAACAGAAATTAAACCAAAACTACATACTGTTTTTGTTTTTACACACACACACACACACTAATTTTAACTGAGCTAATTTTAATTTTAACAATTAGGTCGATTGGTAATTCTAAATTGCCCATAGCAGTGAGTGTGTGTGGTTGTTTGTCGATGTGTGGCCCTGTGAATTAGGGAATAAGCGGTTTAGAAAATTAATGAATGAATTTATTATCACAATAGCTGGTAATGTGAAATGCCTTTATTTGTCACATACATTTTACAGCACCCAGTGTCACCTAGAAGAGGATAGGATTCCATATATGGTAAAAAAGTGATAGGTAGTTTGGCCTTTACATCTCCTTCTGCAAAATAAATAATTCACTTTGTTGTGTTATAATTCAAATGTTAAGTGTTACTTCCCTAACACTTACCCAAACCCCGATCTAACTACAGCCAATAGAAAACTGTAATGCTATAAGAAACAAAGCTTGTTTCAAAAGCTGCAAACAGCAAAAGTTCTTTCTTTTCGGAAAGCTTGTGAGACAGGAACATCCTCAAATAAGAGATAAAACAAGCAGCTGCATTTGGTTCTCTCATCCTATAACCTTTCTGTCTGTGTAATATTAACTGTGTATAAGAAGGAATAAAAGGAGGGAAAAATTCTACAACAAATTATAGCCACAAAATAAATCAGTTTAATTCACACCAAGCTAACAACTAATTGTCCAAAGAAACCCTTTCTGTAGTATCTGTAGTTTTCTTTTTCTTTTTTTTTTTTGCAGTAATCCTTATTTTTAATGGATTAGAACCAAGCATTAAGAAATTTCAAGCTTTGAATGTTTTCTTTATTCTAGAATAAAACACTGCCTGGATGTACTGCCAATTTACGATTTGGCAGGTATCCAAAAGAAAAGAATATTGGAAAGCATAACTGTCCCTAATATGATGAAACAAAAAAAGAATAAACTGTAATAGTAGTCCATGAGGTGTCGCTGATCTATTAGCATTGCAATTAATTGATTCAGTAACTCCCATAAATTACAGTTGTGTGAGGTCTGTGAAGGAGTGAAACTTTGGGATTTGATTCGTGTGACACTTCTTATTAACCTTCCATTTCTGTTTTAAGGTTGGCAAGGCATTAAACATTTATACATTTTTCATACTTGCCTGCTGCCTCCAGGGGATTCCAACATCAAGCCCAAATCCAGCAATAGAGCTTGAGATGAGGCAGATGAAGGGGCAGCACGAGAAATGCGAGGGAACCAATTTTAGAAGCTGCAAATCAGTGCTGAGTGGGTGGTTCACTCTTTTATATGTTGCAGCATATGGCTGTAGCAACACTACAGCATTTTGTTAACAGCACAGTGCATAGATATCTCCTTTGCTATTTTCTTTTAAGAGTGGTAAAGATTAGGTAACTCGGCAGGTAACTCCCCAATTCTTATTTTCAAATGTTACTTGGAAAACCTGATTTTTCAAATGCATTTTACTGAAAGCAAATTGAAATCTTTAGCATGGTTGCTTCGTAGCAAGAAGGTCCAGGCAAGGGGTCTTTCTGTGCCGCGATTGCATGTTTCCCAGACACTTGTGGGGGTTTTCACCGGGTATTCCAGTTTCCACCAACAGTCTAAAAACATGTACATTAGGTTGACTGGTGATTCTAAATTGCTCATAGGAGTGGGGAAGTGGTGGCCTGGTGGTTAAGGTGTTGGACTAATACCAGAAAGACCAGGGTTCGATTCCTGGCAACCCCAAGCCACGATTGTGAGCCCCTGAGCAAGGCCCTTAAACCCCAATTGCTCAGTTGTAAGTTGCTCTGGATAAGGGCCAAATACTGTAAATGGAGTGAGCGTGAGTGTCGTTAGATCCCTGAAAGAAATAAATTTTCAATTGTGTTCTGTGAATGTGCCTCACCAATGCTTGCCCTGGCTAATGAAGGTTAGCCCTATCTGAGGTCAAAGAGTCTTCAATATGACGGGACTAGGCATCACTTTAGGGACCTATACTGATCCCAGGTAGAGAAATGCCTTAACCATAGCTGGCATAATGGCAGAGTAGGCTGGGCCTGGATACCACCAATCCTGCGGACAGAGAGCAAGGCCAGGAAATGCATTGTGTTAAGAATCAGATATTTATTAGTCACTTCCTCAAGAGGCTAAAAATGACGTTCACAATCCTCTTCCAGAACCACCACCAAGTCAAAGATCTTGCACCACAGTTGTCTCCTTGTGACTTGTACTGCAGAGGAAATTAGTAAGAAGCAGGCCTCCCAGAGGAACATGTTATGTACCCAAGACCACCATGTACATGTTTGAAGTGGACATAGCTCTGCTGGATAAACATAGCTCTGCGCTCTTGCAGGTACTTGGGAACTGTACCAACTGAATAGTTTACAAGGTTCTGCTGCCTTGGTCTAAATTATGAGATGAAGAGGTTCCACCCAACAAAATACATATTCCTCATAATGGGGGCTCTGGATTGGAATATAGTTTCCACAACCTCGGTCTGAGAACAGATCCCTTGCTAACATGCCTTTCAAGTCTGTGCAAACTGCAAAAGAATAAAAAAAGAGTTTCTTTTTGGATGTTTTCTAATTTTTAATGTGACTCCTGTATGGCAGTAATTTCATAATTATAAGAACGTTTATTACTAAAAAAGTGCAGTAGTTAGTATAACAATAATAAATGATATGATTATAGGTACAGTGTGTTTTTAGGTACTCCTTTTCATTTTCTAGCCGTGCTTCTATAATACATGTCTTGGTATCTAAAATAAGAATATGCAAATACATTCATTTTCTTGCACAAAACCTTTTACTTTTTTACTCTAATTTATTTTAAGGTTATACATAACCATAGAGGATAGGCATTATCTATAATGACATTCCTTTATTTTGGACACTAAGCTTATAAAGGTTGATGGCCCAGCAGTGGATTGTTGGGTGTTCTGGCATTTAAAACTCACAACATTCTGGTTATATTATATATAACCAGTTATAATATATGTAAGAAGGTGGCACGGCGGTCTAGTGGTTAGCATGGTCACCTCATAACAAGAAGGTCCCATGTTCTTTCTGCACCTTCGCGGGTTTCCTCCACACACTCTGGTTTCCTCCCACAGTCCAAAAATATGTACAGTTACAATTTGGCAGACTCTTTGATCCAGAGTGACTTACATTTGGTCTCTTTTTTTTTTTACAACTGAGCAATTGTGGGTTAAGGGTCTTGCTCAAGGGTCCACAGTGGTTGCTTGGTAGAGGTGGGATTCGAACCCCGGTCTTTCTGGTATTAGTCCAGCACCTTAACCACTAAGCTACCACTGCCTGTATATAGGTTGATTGGTAATTCTTAATTGCCCACAGGGCGTGTGTGGTTGTTTGTCTATGTGTAGCCCTGCGATGAACTGGCGACCTGTCCAGGGTGTACTGCTGCCTCTTTCCCTATGTGCTCCAAAAACTATGACAAAAATCATTGTCTCTTTTAGGATCTGATATCCCATGCGATTATAGTAAATGACTTTTAATGTAATCTTATTAATATTAAGAAATTAAAGAATGTGTGTGATTAAAATTAGATGTCACTGTCTCTTAGGCATTATTTACAGTATGCAAACACCTGGAGTCTTTTTTTGAATTTTCTTGAACTTTGCCTGGGAACATATGGAAATGAAATTGTTTCAATGTATACTAAAATGTATTGCTATTTTTTGTAAAAATTGTAGTTTTTCAACAGTCATGCCAGTTTTTATAGGGTATCTAAATAATACAGGACCTGTTCCATTTGAAACCAGGAAGGAGTATCTGTGTCAATGCTGTCAGATCCAGAGTATGTCGACCCATCAGTCATGTCAAACATCAGCTTTTCTCTGCCGCTCTCTGGTCCAGTCATCTCCATCACCTCACATCCCTGTAGTGAGCACAAACTAAACTTGCTCTGTCACCGAGTCTCAGGATTAAAGTTGCTGTAAGCGTGTGTCAGTGTTACATAGTCTTACTAAAATGATGTAGTGTTACACATCTCACTATGCTGAAGGCTCTGATTAAATATAAATGTGCCTGATAGCTTTGCTGTTTGCTCCAACTGAATTGAACAGATGTTGTACATTTCTACATCTGGTGATTGGTCTGTCTTTCTGTCTCTTCATATGTCTCACTTTTTTCTGTATCTCAGAGATTCTCTCTCTTTGTCTGCTGGGGTTTTTTTTTGCATTTCTGTCTGCATCTACACCCTCCACTTGTGGCTTAGTGGTTGCCTCATAGTAAGAAGGCAGCCGCATTCAATTCTCATTGTAAAAACATAATTTCTCCATGTACCTCCAAATCATCATGCCTTTTGTTACAATCTCCTACCTGCACCTCTCCTGCCATTCATCCCCAGGCTCCAATGACCATTCCACCAGCTCCATTAGCTCCTGGCTAACCTCAATCCTTTCCAACTTTTTCCCTCTGGGCTTGCCTTAGTTTGGTCAGCGAGTATGCGCACGGGGGGTGCATGTCTAATAAACCAGTTCAGTACATTTTGGACTGATTTCATTCTTTATTTTATTAAATATATGTGTTGAACCTGCAACAATCACCATCTTGTTTGAATCTAAACTCCATTGTGGACTTTTAAAAAAAAAAAAAATAT